>LR738562.1:432500-642500 GCA_902685375.1 Neostethus bicornis
CCTTCCTGTTGGGAGATGTAGTTCTTCCTGTTGGGAGATGTAGTTCTTCCTGTTGGGAGATGTAGTCCTTCCTGTTGGGAGATGTAGTTCTTCCTGTTGGGAGATGTAGTTCTTCCTGTTGGGAGATGTAGTTCTTCCTGTTGGGAGATGTAGTTCTTCCTGTTGGGAGATGTAGTCCTTCCTGTTGGGAGATGTAGTTCTTCCTGTTGGGAGATGTAGTTCTTCCTGTTGGGAGATGTAGTTCTTCTTGTCTGGAAGGATGAGGTGTGGTATGAACATAAAGATGGTGCGTGCACCCTGCAGAGCAGACATGCAGATCACACATGGACAGGTGGCGTTACCTAGAAACACACTTCCTGTTTACACACCGTATGTAACAGAAATATGTCACATGTTCATCACACAGCTCCGACCAATCAAAACACTTCTAATATTTATTTGAAATCAGAAGAAAAAGATCAGATTTCTAATTCTCACTGACAGATCCTGATTTTATAATCCACTGCCAAGAGGGAGCTCCAACCAGCTTCAGAACAGCTACCAGTCAGACCCCGCAGACTGAGGGACCTGCACCACCCACGCCAGTCAGACCCTCACAGAGAGGACCCCACACACTAAGGGACCCATACCACCCACGCCAGTCAGACCCTCACAGAGAGGACCCCGCAGACTGAGGGACCCATACCACCCACGCCAGTCAGACCCTCACAGAGAGGACCCCGCAGACTGAGGGACCCATACCACCCACGCCAGTCAGACCCTCACAGACAGGACCCCGCAGACTGAGGGACCTGCACCACCCACGCCAGTCAGACCCTCACAGAGAGGACCCCACACACTAAGGGACCCATACCACCCACGCCAGTCAGACCCTCACAGACAGGACCCCGCAGACTGAGGGACCCATACCACCCACGCCAGTCAGACCCTCACAGACAGGACCCCGCAGACTGAGGGACCTGCACCACCCACGCCAGTCAGACCCTCACAGAGAGGACCCCGCAGACTGAGCAGCCAGAGCTGATGGGACGGAAGATCCTCATGAGGAAACACTAGAATTAGATACAGAACAAAACAATAGGCCGATAAACAGTAAACACACACACACACACACACAACCATCCACTCACACTCACGTACACCCATACATACATACATACACACTCATTCGTAGGGGCCAATCAACCTAACATGTATGTTTTTGGAGAAAACCAGAGAAAACCCACACATACATTGGTAGAACATGTAAACTACACACAGAGAGACCAGTGTTCCATGCCTCGTCCCCACTCCGGGATTCAAACCCCTGACCTTCTTGCTGTGAGGTCACCGTGGTAACCACTGAACCACCCAAAAGCCCGCAGAGGAAAGTAAGCGTGTTAATGTTTAATAAGTTAATCTGATCCATGAAGGGAACAGGACACCGGGCGAACAGAACACACACTCTCAGACGGTCCTGCTTCCTGTGTGTGTGTGTGTGTGTGTGTGTGTGTGTGTGTGTGTGACCTCTGATTCCTGATCTGCAGGTTCAATGAGAGGTCATTTTAAACACTCCTGATGAGTCGATTCGTCGTTAAAGTTCAGAAAAGGAATTTAAATAGAATTCAAAGATACAGTATGTGAGTGTGTGTGTGTGTCTGTGTGTATGTGTGTATGTGTGTGTGTGTGTGTGTGTGTGTGTGTGTGTGTGTATGTGTGTGTGTAAGACAGAAAGAGAGAGAGAGAGAGAGGGAGAGAGAGCGAGACAGTCTCTAAATATAATCAGATTACAAAAATTAAAATAATCTTTTAAAATAATTTTAAAATATTTTAGGAATAAAATTACTTTAAGTTTAATCTTTAAACATTTTTTAATGTTGTTTAAGTTTCTTATAAAAAAATGTAATAAGATATTTTTATTAAGTTAAGAAAAAATAAACAATAAATTCAGTTCTTCAGGAGCTGCATTCTGATTAGTGTCCACACGGTGGCAGTGTCCACCAAAAATAAAATTTAATCAATGTTAGAAAATTAGAAAAAATAAAATATAAAAAATTATGTAAAAAAACTGTGCAAAAGTTTAATTTTTTTAATCTTATTTAGTAAAAAAAGATCAATTAAAAGAGTTTAAATGAGGATTTTTTTTATTGTGTGTGTCTTTTTCTCGAGTTTTTTTCATCATGATTCACAAGTTATTTTAGTCTGAACTGAAAAAAAGGTGAAGAGATATGGTTTCTGTTTACGCCCGGAGCCTGGGTGCGTGTACGTACGAGACACACAACACACACTCCTGTTTTAAACATGCACGTACCAGAAACACACCACACACACACTCCTGCTTTAATTATTACATAATACATCCTTATGATTCATTCATTCTATCGTCTTTTGAGCCGTTCATCTCTAACGAGGTTGCAGGGGTAGCGGGACCTATCCTGGCTGTTTCAGGACAGAGGCAGGATAAACCCTGAACAGGTCACTAGTCTGTTACAGGGCCACACACACACACACACACTCTCATTCCCAGGGGTAACTTCATAGCAGCCAATCAACCTAACATGGATGTTTTTGGAGGAAACCAGAGAAACCCTGAGAGAACATGCAAACTACACCGTGGCTGGATCTCGTAGGGATCCCATTAAATAAAAGACTTTGTTTGGAACCGTCTGCTGTCCTGCATTGTATCCACACAACAAACCGTGACAAAGTCTTTCCTGACTAAAACTAGACGAAGACTCTTGAGTTTTCGTCGACTGAAATGTGACTCAAACTTAAATTAATTTTCGTTCTAAAGAAGATGGCCGCCAAAAACAACAAGATGGCCGCTGCACACCCTGCTGTAAATCGGTCCAGTGAGAGCTGGAGATCACGGTTCGATGAAGCCAAGAGGACCACATCATCTGCAAAAAGCAGAGATCCGATCCCGAACAAAACCGGGTCCATCCAACGCCTCGGCTGCACCGAGGTATTCTGTCCATAATGGTGATGAACATGATCGGTGACAAAGTGCAGCCTTGGTGGAGTCCAACTCTCACTGGGAATGGAATCGACATACTGCCGGCTATTCGGACCAAGCTCTTGAACCGGTCATACAGTGATAGAACAGCCGGTACCAAAGGCGCTGAGACCCCCGCCACCCTGTGACCCTTCAAGGATCCAATGAAGAGGGTATAGAGCTATTCATATGTACAGGAGAAGAAACCCCACCGCTCCTCTTCAATCTGAGATTTAAGGAGTGTGATCCCTCTCGTACATACTGTATTTGTGAAAACAAACAACTGAACAACTTTAATTCTTTTTATTTGCTGGTGCTTTTTAGAGAACAGACGATGAAGTGAACGTGTCTTCATGGATGAGCAGTCTGGTCCTCCACCTGATAGCTGGCCCATGAAGATCAATCAGCTGGGCACAACTCTAAAAGGAAACAAAGAAGAAAGAGATGAGATGTCTAAGATTATTTGGAGAAACAGGTTTATATTTATATTATAATATTTATATTATATTTATAGATTTTACATTTAAAAATACTCATTTATATACCTATTTATATAACCAGGATCTACGTTCCTACCCTCACCATGGTAACCAGGATATACATTCCTACCCTCACCGTGGTAACCAGGATCTACGTTCCTACCCTCACCATGGTAACCAGGATCTACGTTCCTACCCTCACCATGGTAACCAGGATCTACGTTCCTACCCTCACCATGGTAACCGGGATCTACATTCCTACCCTCACCGTGGTAACCAGGATGTACGTTCCTACCCTCACCATGGTAACCAGGATGTACGTTCCTACCCTCACCATGGTAACCAGGATATACATTCCTACCCTCACCGTGGTAACCAGGATGTACGTTCCTACCCTCACCATGGTAACCAGGATCTACGTTCCTACCCTCACCATGGTAACCAGGATGTACGTTCCTACCCTCACCATGGTAACCAGGATGTACGTTCCTACCCTCACCATGGTAACCAGGATATACATTCCTACCCTCACCGTGGTAACCAGGATCTACGTTCCTACCCTCACCATGGTAACCAGGATCTACGTTCCTACCCTCACCATGGTAACCAGGATATACATTCCTACCCTCACCGTGGTAACCAGGATCTACGTTCCTACCCTCACCATGGTAACCAGGATCTACGTTCCTACCCTCACCATGGTAACCAGGATGTACGTTCCTACCCTCACCATGGTAACCAGGATGTACGTTCCTACCCTCACCATGGTAACCAGGATCTACATTCCTACCCTCACCTATGGTCACTAGTTGTGGGTGGAGACCAAAATAACAAGATCAGGGATACAAGTGGCCGAAAACAGCTTCCTTGGAAGGGTGGCTGGGCTCTCACTCAGAGATAGAGGGAGGAGCTCTGGAGGAGAGCTCTGGGAGGTGCTTAGAGTAGAGCCGCTCCTCTTCCAGTTCCACAGAGGAATGAGAGAAGCCTGGGCTTCCCATCTGAGGCTGCTGCCCCCGTGACGTGGCCCCGGAATAAGTGGAGGACAACAAAACAGTTTATAAAAAAGTACCTTTATTGGGAAGATAGGCGACGTTTCGAGACCTGATTCCAGCATCAATAGACAGCTGCTTATACCTGTTTCTTACTTCACGGTCGGTTTTCGGGCTGCGTTCTGTGAAATCATTTAAATTTGTAACAGTTATTAACTGCACATGACTGTTTGGTAAACAACCATACTGGTACAAATTATTTTACCCAGGAGTGAAGTAACGTAGACTTTCTGTCCTGCGTTGGTCTCAACAACATAACGCGTAGCGTAATTTTCGCTGACTTCAAAAATGGTCAGTACGTGTGAAATGTCGTCTACTGTGAAATTAAGAGCAGCAAAGAACAGTAAGTGTCAGTTTGTTATTTTATGATGTGTGAAATCATACTGACATGTATAGGTGAATTTTCCAGGCTCATTCTCCACCCTGGTGGCCACGTAGCTTTCTCTCTCACAATTTCCATCAGGTCTGCAAAGTGATTAAACTTAATATTCAAACACAAACTTACGTATTTAAATGATATGTTCCTGTTTGTCTTTTTGGACTCACTGCAGTTCTTCATAGTCAATGTTTAGGTCTCCATCTGCAGTTGGAAGAATTTTGTATTTTGAGATAGATAGAAGTTCTTTTGCCCTCAGAAACCATTTGTCGGTACTGGCAAATGCAGTCTCAAACCATTCTCCTGTCATCTGTGATGCAAAGAAAGAAAATCAGAATCTTCTTTAATGATCCCACACATGGAAAATTTGTGTGTCACAGCAACAACTTCCTATCTGCTAAGTGTTATCCATGATGGTAGAGAGGATGGTCAGGGTTATCCATGATGGTAGAGAGGATGGTCAGGGTTATCCATGATGGTAGAGAGGATGGTCAGGGTTATCCATGATGGTAGAGAGGATGGTCAGAGTTATCCATGATGGTAGAGAGGATGGTCAGGGTTATCCATGACGGTAGAGAGAATGGTCAGGGTTATCCATGATGGTAGAGAGGATGGTCAGGGTTATCCATGATGGTAGAGAGGATGGTCAGGGTTATCCATGATGGTAGAGAGGATGGTCAGAGTTATCCATGATGGTAGAGAGGATGGTCAGGGTTATCCATGACGGTAGAGAGGATGGTCAGGGTTATCCATGACGGTAGAGAGGATGGTCAGGGTTATCCATGACGGTAGAGAGGATGGTCAGGGTTATCCATGACGGTAGAGAGGATGGTCAGGGTTATCCATGACGGTAGAGAGGATGGTCAGGGTTATCCATGACGGTAGAGAGGATGGTCAGGGTTATCCATGACGGTAGAGAGGATGGTCAGGGTTAACCATGACGGTAGAGAGGATGGTCAGGGTTATCCATGACGGTAGAGAGGATGGTCAGGGTTATCCATGACGGTAGAGAGGATGGTCAGGGTTATCCATGACGGTAGAGAGGATGGTCAGGGTTATCCATGATGGTAGAGAGGATGGTCAGGGTTATCCATGATGGTAGAGAGGATGGTCAGGGTTATCCATGATGGTAGAGAGGATGGTCAGGGTTAACCATGATGGTAGAGAGGATGGTCAGGGTTATCCATGATGGTAGAGAGGATGGTCAGGGTTATCCATGATGGTAGAGAGGATGGTCAGGGTTATCCATGATGGTAGAGAGGATGGTCAGGGTTAACCATGATGGTAGAGAGGATGGTCAGGGTTATCCATGATGGTAGAGAGGATGGTCAGGGTTATCCATGATGGTAGAGAGGATGGTCAGGGTTATCCATGACGGTAGAGAGGATGGTCAGGGTTATCCATGACGGTAGAGAGGATGGTCAGGGTTATCCATGACGGTAGAGAGGATGGTCAGGGTTATCCATGACGGTAGAGAGGATGGTCAGGGTTATCCATGACGGTAGAGAGGATGGTCAGGGTTATCCATGACGGTAGAGAGGATGGTCAGGGTTATCCATGACGGTAGAGAGGATGGTCAGGGTTATCCATGACGGTAGAGAGGATGGTCAGGGTTATCCATGACGGTAGAGAGGATGGTCAGGGTTATCCATGACGGTAGAGAGGATGGTCAGGGTTATCCATGACGGTAGAGAGGATGGTCAGGGTTATCCATGACGGTAGAGAGGATGGTCAGGGTTATCCATGACGGTAGAGAGGATGGTCAGGGTTATCCGTGATGGTAGAGAGGATGGTCAGGGTTATCCGTGATGGTAGAGAGGATGGTCAGGATTATCCATGATGGTAGAGAGGATGGTCAGGGTTATCAATGATGGTAGAGAGGATGGTCAGGGTTATCCATGATGGTAGAGAGGATTGTCAGGGTTATCAATGATGGTAGAGAGGATGGTCAGGGTTATCCATGATGGTAGAGAGGATGGTCAGGGTTATCCATGATGGTAGAGAGGATTGTCAGGGTTATCCATGATGGTAGAGAGGATGGTCAGGGTTATCCGTGATGGTAGAGAGGATTGTCAGGGTTATCAATGATGGTAGAGAGGATGGTCAGGGTTATCCGTGATAGTAGAGAGGATGGTCAGGATTATCCGTGATGGTAGAGAGGATGGTCAGGGTTATCCGTGATGGTAGAGAGGATGGTCAGGGTTATCCGTGATGGTAGAGAGGATGGTCAGGGTTATCCGTGATGGTAGAGAGGATGGTCAGGGTTATCCGTGATGGTAGAGAGGATGGTCAGGGTTATCCGTGATGGTAGAGAGGATGGTCAGGGTTATCCATGATGGTAGAGAGGATGGTCAGGGTTATCCATGATGGTAGAGAGGATGGTCAGGGTTATCCATGATGGTAGAGAGGATGGTCAGGGTTATCCATGACGGTAGAGAGGATGGTCAGGGTTATCCATGATGGTAGAGAGGATGGTCAGGGTTATCCATGATGGTAGAGAGGATGGTCAGGGTTATCCGTGACGGTAGAGAGGATGGTCAGGGTTATCCGTGACGGTAGAGAGGATGGTCAGGGTTATCCATGATGGTAGAGAGGATGGTCAGGGTTATCCATGATGGTAGAGAGGATGGTCAGGGTTATCCATGACGGTAGAGAGGATGGTCAGGATTATCCATGATGGTAGAGAGGATGGTCAGGGTTATCCATGATGGTAGAGAGGATGGTCAGGGTTATCCATGACGGTAGAGAGGATGGTCAGGATTATCCATGATGGTAGAGAGGATGGTCAGGGTTATCCATGATGGTAGAGAGGATGGTCATGGTTATCCGTGTCTGATTAGTTTATTCAGTCTGTTGGCGTCACTGGCGGCGATGCTGCTTCCCCAGCCGATGACAGAGAACAAGTAGCTGATCACCACAGACTGATAGAAGGTCTCCAGAATTTTGCAGCACACATAGAGGGACCTCAGCTTCCTTAGAAAGTAAAGTCGGCTGCAGGTCTTCTTGTACACAGCAGTACTGTTGCTCCTCCAGCTCAGTCTGCTGTCGATGGTCACTCCCAGGTATTTGTACTCCTCCACCATCTCCACCACATGCCGTCAGTGGAAGAACTAAACACTTTTGTTAGAGAAAGATCAGAAGACATGAAGTCTGTTTTAGGATTTCACAGCTTCCACATGTCTACACACCTCCACTGAACTGGGTTAGGGCTAGCAGTGGTTCTCAAATGTTGGGTCGCACCCCCTGTGTTTGACCCCGGGGAACATGTTTTTTTTTTATTTTCCCATGTTGATGGATTTTTTTGCTGTTTTGTTGTGAGGTCACCGTGGTAACCACTCTACCAAAGTGCAGCCCCCACTATTTGGAATTAAACCTGGAAATCTATTTAACAATTAAATGGAGAAAAGACACATTTTGTTTTTTTTCTCTGGTAAAAGAAGTCATTCACGTATGTTTGTTTAAACATCTCCTATAAACATAACTTCTACCAGATGCTGGAGTTTCTGTCAAGAGTGTAGTCTGTTCCCCCTCTGTGTCCTGTTTCCCCCCTCCTTCCTGTCTGTGTGTGTGCAACAAGACACACCTGAAACTCATCTACTCATCTGCTGGAGCATAAATGGATCAGTTTTTGACACACTCTTTGCCAATTTTTGACTGCTGGCTACGGCCGGTCAGTCTTTCTGATCATACTCTAGAGCAATGACCAGAGCAAAGGTCGATTTTTTTTTATTTTTGAAATCACAGAGGATTTCTGTTCCCTGTTAGGCGTAATATACCAACATTGGTATCTCGCAACATACAAACAGAACAGAACAGAACACTCTTCGCCAGATCGTTGTTTACCATGCTTGACCTGTTATCCAGTTTTTGTCTCCAGCTCCTACATCAGAACCTGCCTAGGTTATCTGTTTTTGTCTTCTTTATTTGGACTTTTAAATCTATCTAATACATCTGCTTGTGATTTTTTCATCTGAGCCTGTCTGTTGTGTCAAGGGTATATTTTTGGCTTCAGCTCCACTCCATGACAGTTTCACAACTATCCTACCAGATTTGGGGAGGCGATGGTTGAGCAGAAACGTTCAGAGAGATGAGCACAATGCCCAGCAGGACGAGCAGAGAAGTCATAGCTGCTGAAGATCAAACCGATGTAGATCTGGAGGTTCTTATGTTGGACCTTCAGTGTGATGAAGCTTTAATAACAGAGAGTGTGTACGTCCTTTCTCTCTCTGACACGTCAACCTTCTTACTGGAACTCTGAAAGTTTTAGAAGGACACGTCACCTCTTTGTTTCAACAGAGAGACCAGAATGAAAAAAAAACCAAGATGTCCGAGCTGTGTGACATCAATAAAACATTCTCACATCGTTCTGATTTTCTACTGACAATCTGAACCTTTATTAAAAACACACTTCTTTGATTCCATTGTGTAGATTTGAAAGAGATTAAAAACCAAAAAAAAAGTATTGTTTTTTTTTTTCTTACTGTTGATCATGAACTACTCGTAGTCAGAATGTTTAACTGAGTTGTGTGATTTTCTGTCCAGTGTAGTTTTAGATTCTGATAAAATAGTAGGAGGTTTTAATTTCCTCTACATGTTGATGACTCTAGTGACTGTTTAGGAAATACTTTTACTAGATCATGTTGGGTTCAGTTCAAGTTTATTTTTATAGCCCCAAATCACAAAATTTTTTGTCTCAACAAGCTTCACATTGCAGATTAAAAAAGAACAGAAACAAGAAAAAAGAACAGTGTTTAATAAACACAGCAACACACACTTTAACAGTAATAATCACTGTTAATTATTCTATAAAAATCATCCAGTTCCTCTCATCACTTTGTCTCACTGTACACTCTATTTATACTCTTTTTATTTTTAAATACTTTTACATAGATTTATTTTTTATTTATTTATTTTATACACTCCGAGCCTGGAGTCTGTCTAAATTTCACTATGACAATAGTGACACTAAAGAATCTTGAATCTATCAACTCATCTGTAACTCCTCAATAGAATCAAACAGATGGAGTTTTATAAAAAGATTTTTAGTAGAAAATCAGACGATGTGAGAATGTTTTATTGATGTCACACAGCTCGGACATCTTGTTTTTTTTTATTCTGGTCTCTCTGTTGAAACAAAGAGGTGACGTGTCCTTCTAAAACTTCAAGAAGGTTGACGTGTCAGAGAAGACGTACACACTCCTTCAGACTGCTGTGTTGTGAAGGACAACACAAGTGACTGTGATACCACAGGTCCTCTCTGGACTGACCCTGAAGCCACGCAGACACTGGAAAAGTGCCTTCAGAATGTCAACGGTCATTTCCACCTTGTCTTCTGTTCGGCTGTGAGCCATGTTGAATCTGGTTTCTGCTCCAGGCTCAGGTGTCATCATTAGGGCAGAAAGGGGTACCTTCTGACCCCCAGTAAATAAGCATTGTAGAGTCCTGTAATGATTAAAGTGTATAAAACAACTATAGTAGAAAGATAAAAGACATGGTGTAATGCAAACGGACAGAATGATGACTCCCTGAATATTCTAGCATCATATTCAGACCCCGGTCATTTGGCCTCAACAATAGTGAGGAGGTGGGTTGCATCACATATTAGCTAGTTAGAGGAAAGCAGTAATGAGGTTTGTGGCTTTAACACTGACAGATTAAAGACTGGAAGTTCAGTTGTTACCTGTACATTGATACTATGGACAGATTTCCTGTTCACAAAGTCTCCATTTACTGAAGGAGCTTTTATAAAAGGGGAAGATTCTACACCCCCTTTGGTACAGTGGGGGTGTAGAATCATAATCCTTCAATACTTCATAACATAGCCAGGCTGAGAGAGTGCAGACGTCCTCTCTCTCTCTGACACGTCAACCTTAGTGGTACTTTTCAACTTTCAGAAGGACGCGTCACCTCTTTGTTTAAACAGAGAGACCAGAATAAAAAAAAACAAGATGTCCGATCTGTGTGACATCAATAAAACATTCTCACATCGTCTGATTTTCTACTAAAAATCTTTTTATAAAAATCCACCTGTTTGTGTTGTTGATGTGGGGATGTGGAAGGAGGAGGAGGACCCAAATGCAGGACAACAAAACAGGACTTATTGACCAAAAGTCAATTGAGGTGAAGGGCACAAGATTCACACAGGATCAAATGTTCAAACAGAGTTCAAGGATGTAACTCATGGTCAGGAAGACCTGGTTGGAAGGGATAGTGAGGACCTGACACGGAAGTCAGGAGAGACAGAATGTAATTAGGCACCAGGCTGACGATGCACAGCTGATTAGCATCAGGCTAATCACCCAGGTGTTTCGGATCAGGTTAGAATCCAGGAGAAGGAGGAAGTTCTAGAAAGTAATTAAATCTTTAAGTGAAACTAATGCAGGAGCTGAGTTTCCTTCAAATATTATTTATAGATATAAAATAATCACTGACAAATCTGAAATGTTCTAACCTTCATTAAACATAACAAAACATCATTATTTCAATCAAAAACCCAATCCAACACTGCTCCCTCTTTAGAAAAGGAAATACCTTCATCACAAAATTTTTCATTTTGTCCATTTACAATCTTAGAAGTGTCAACGGTTCATAAACATTTAGACCCCACTAAATCTGCTGGTCCTGATGAAATATAGACACAATTTCTAATCCCAATACCAGACTCTATCGCACCCCATTAACCTTTCTATTTAATTTATCTTTGTCCACAAATAAAATACCTCAAATTTGGAAGACCACAGACTATATACTGTATACCACCCTTTCAAGATTTTAAAACAATTAAAAACAATCAAACAGTTGTTAAAAACATTTCAAAACATTTCCCACTGATTTAAAGCTTCCTGATCAAATACAGGAAACTCCAAGCAGGTCAAGAGTGAGTTCCAAACAGCTCCAGAACAGCTGCTAGGTGGTCCTGAGTTTGGTGGGGTGAAGCTGGAACAGCAGCTTGGTGGGACAGAGGTGGGACAGCTGCTAACATGTCAGTTGGCTCTGCGTTGGACGGAATGTGGGTTACCATGGCAATGATGTTTGAAGCTCCAGTGATTCATTATAAGATCTTAAACTGTCACAAAAAGTTCTACATCTTGACAGCAATTCACATCCTTCAATGTAGTGGAACAACACTAGTTGTTGTTTTTCAAACACCACCACTATAAAAGCTCAATTAATAGAGTACAGTAAAAAAACTATTGTCTGACACAACGGTGCAGAAAGTTTTCTTTAACAGGTCTCACACAGTAAACAACCAGATGTAAAGCAGACTTAAAACCATTTAAAAATCACACACTAAAGTTAGGGTGAGCTTGTGTTCAGAGCTTTGATTGTCATTGGAATAAATGATTTTCTGTGGATTTCTTTTAATTGTGTTTTGTAGCACCGTCCTGAAGGCAGAAGGAGTGCGGTACTGCCTTCTGGACAGCTGTCAGGTCATCAGTCTTACCATGATTGCGGTTTAGAGAAATGAACCAGGCTGGGAGTTTTTAAAATCCCCAGGAATCTTTTGAAGGTGTTTAGAGGTAATCAGTTGATTCAGATGATTAGGTTAAAAACTCCTTTAGAGAACCTTTTCATAATATGCTCATTTTTTGAGACAGAAATTTTGGGTTTTCATAAGCTTTTTTTCATAAGGATGTAAGAATGTTTTATTGTTGTCACACAGCTCGGACGTCTTGTTTTCTTGTAAAACTTTCAAAGTTCCAGTAAGAAGGTTGACGTGTGCCTTCACCTGCTCAGAAAACTAAAACATTTTAATGTCAGTAAAAAAATTCTAATCATGGTTTACCGCTCACTAATTCATCCATCCTCTCTTCCAAAATCACATCTTGGTACGACTTCAAAAACAAAACCTTCAAAAATCACTAATCAAGCTGTAGAAAGATTGGTTCACCTCAACCTCCACTGTCCCTAATATATGAACGTGTTGTGATCAGGAAAGCCCTGTAAAATTTATGCTCAGATTTTCTCAGAGTGTATCTTCTCTAATTTGAGATGATTAAGCACATCTTGTTGGAATAAGATTGAAAAGCATCGTTTATCTCCTGCTGGTCAGTCAACACGGTGCCATCTTGTGCAGCAATCCCATGAAGAGCATGCTTGGCCCTCGTACTTTTCAGTTGTCTTGTTCAGTACTTCTTGACTCCTCAGCCCGGGGATGAGTAGATGAGTAAACATGTGTACTTTCAGCAACAACAACGTTCTAGAACTACTACTTACAGGATGTGTGTTCTATGGATGTAAAATACTAAGGTCTGCAGGTGTAGATGATTACTAAATGACGTCACACAGACAGTGGGTCACGTGCAACAGAAATAAAAAAACAATAACAGTGAATAACTTAATGAATGAATGATTATGACAAGAAATATGTAGGCTACACTAGCTGTAATTCATGTATTTTAGGATTAAAATAACACGAGAAAAAAAAATTTGGTTCAAACAACTAGTAAACAAGATTAAAGTTTGAGTTCTTTTAAATCAGTTACAGAGTGGAGAGATTGAGAACATGCAGACATATTTACATGTTTCCTTTTGTAAAGGTGGAAAAACACTGGGTTTTTCTGGTTACCATGTTGAGGGTAGGAATGTAGAGCCTGGGTACCATGGTGAGGGTAGGAATGTAGATCCTGGATACCATGGTGAGGGTAGGAACGTAGATCCTGGTTACCATGGTGAGGGTAGGAACGTAGATCCTGGTTACCATGGTGAGGGTAGGAACGTAGATCCTGGTTACCACAGTGACGGTAGGAATGTAGATCCTGGTTACCCTGGTGAGTGTAGGAACGTAGATCCTGGTTATCATAGTGAGGGTAGGAACGTAAATCCTGGTTACCATGGTGAGGGTAGGAACGTAGATCCTGGTTACCATGGTGAGCGTAGGAACGAAGATCCTGGTTACCACAGTGAGGGTAGGAACGTAGATCCTGGTTACCATGGTGAGGGTAGGAATGTAGATCCTGGTTACCATGGTAAGCGTAGGAACGAAGATCCTGGTTACCACAGTGAGGGTAGGAACGTAAATCCTGGTTACCATGGTGAGGGTAGGAATGTAGATCCTGGTTACCATGGTGAGGGTAGGAATGTAGATCCTGGTTACCATGGTGAGGGTAGGAACATAGATCCTGGTTATCATGGTGAGGGTAGGAATGTAGATCCTGGTTACCATGGTGAGCGTAGGAATGTAGATCCTGGTTACCATGGTGAGGGTAGGAATGTAGATCCTGGTGAACAGAATCGGTTACAAAGGGCAGCCTTGGTGGAGTCCAACTCTCACTGGAAATGGAATCGACATACGCCCGGCTATACGGTTCAAGCTCTGGCACCGGTCATAAAGAGACTGGATAGCCCATATTATGGGCTCCGAGACTCCCTACTTCTGGAGCATCCCAACAGGAGTGCCTTCCTTCTCCTGATCCACAAAGCACATGTGGACTGATTAGGCAAACTACCATGAACTCTCTAGGATCCTGAAGAGGGTATAGAGCTGGTCCATTGTTCCACCTACAGGGTGGAAACCCCACCGCTCCTATTCAATCTGAGACTTAAGGAGTGTGATCCCTCTGGTACATATTTATGAAAACAAACAACTGAACAACTTTAAATCTTTTTATTTGCTGATGCTTTTTAGAGAACAGACGATGAAGTGAACGTGTCTTCATGGATGAGCTGCCTGGTCCTCCGCCTGATAGCTGGCCCATGAAGATCAATCAGCTGGGCAAAACTCTAAAAGGAAACAAAGAAGAAAGAGATGAGATGTCTAAGGTTATTTGGAGAAATGGGTTTATATTTATTTTATATTGTTTGTATTATATCGATTTATGAGTCGATCTACGTTCCCACCTTCACCATGGTAACCAGATCTACGTTTCTACCCCAAACGTGGTAACCAGGATCTACATTCCCTTCCCTCACCATGGTAACCAGGATTTATGTTCCTACCCTCACCATGGTAACCAGGATCTACGTTCCTACCCTCACCATGGTAACCAGGATCTACGTTCCTACCCTCACCATGGTAACCCGGATCTATGTTCCTACCCTCACCATGGTAACCAGGATCTACGTTCCCACCCTCTCTTTCAACAGCTGTGGGTGATGACCGAAAGAACAAGATCATGGATGCAACTGGCCAAAAGGAGCTTCCTCGGCAGGGTGGCTGGCCTCTCACTCAGAGACAGAGGGAACAGTTCTGCCATCCGAGAGGAGCTTGGAATAGAGCCACTCCTCCTCCAGGTCGACAGAGGAGAGAGAGAAGCCTGGGCTTCCTGTCTGAGGATGTTCCCCCCGCGACCCGGGCCTGAATAAGTGGAAGACAACGGAACAGAACGGAACGGTTTATAAAAAAGTACCTTTATTAGGAGGAAAGACGATGTTTTGAGGGTCGATTCCAGCCTTCAAAGACATCACCTTATACTTCTCTCTTGCTTCAAGGTTGGGTGTCAGGCTGCGTTCTGTGAATTCAATTATAAATCTGTAACAGTCATTAACTGCACATGACTGCTTTGTAAACAACAATATCATTACAAAATATTTTACCCAGAAGTGAAGTAAAGTAGACGTTCTGTCCTGCGTTGTTCTTTACTATGTAACTCATAATATAATCTTCGTTGACTTCAGTAAAGGTCAGTACGGTTGGATTTCCCAAAACTGGTAAAATGATAGAAGCAAACTACAATAAATAACCGTCTGTTATTTTATGATGTGTGAAATCATACTGACATGTATAGGTGAATTTTCCAGGCTCATTCGCCACCCTGGTGGCCTTGATGGTGTGTACCTCACACGTTCCATCAGGTCTGCAAAGTGAATCATTTTAATATCAAAACACAAACTTGTATTTAAATGATATGTTCCTGTTTGTCTTTTTGGACTCACGACACTTTTTCACCATCAATGGTTAGGTCTCCATCTGGAGATGGTTGAACATTGTATTGTCCAACAGCAAGTAGGTGTTTTACCCCCGCAAACCAATGGGCGGTGCTGGCAAAACCACTCTCAAACCATTCTCCTTCTATCTGTGATGCAAAGAAAGAGAAAACACAGGAATCAGTCAAAATGAACACCACATGCCGTCAGTGGAAGAACTAAACACTTTGTTTAGAGAAAGATCAGAAGACATGAAGTCTGTTTTAGGATTTCACAGCTTCCACATGTCTGTAGCCCACTGGGTTAGGATTAGGATTAGTGCTAACCCTAGTGTGTTTGACCTCTGGGAACATATTTTTATTTTTTTACTGTTCTCATATACAGTGCAATACCACTCCTCTACATTAAGGAGCAGTGGTGGTCTCATTGGCAGAGTGTGAGCAGGGAGCATTGGCCCGGTGTTACAGTTAATAAAGATATTCTTCTCTAAAATTCTGCAGCCTGGTTCATCACCAGGACTCCATTATGTCATCATATAACACCTATCCTCCAACATCTCCACTGGCTTCTCAGACCTGGTCCCACCCTACATCTCAGACCTGGTCCCACCCTACATCTCAGACCTGGTCCCACCCTACATCTCAGACCTGGTCCCACCCTACATCTCAGACCTGGTCCCACCCTACATCTCAGACCTGGTCCCACCCTACATCTCAGACCTGTTACATATTTCCATTCCCTCTCGCTCTCTCTGTTCCTCCTCTTATCTACCCCTGCTTGTTCCACCTGCCCATCCTGTTACAATAGGGGACACAGCCTTCAGTTGCTCTGCTTTCCAGCTTCGTAATTCTCTCCCTCCTGATTTACGTCATACAGACTCTCTCCCACTTTTCAAATCCAGTCTCAAAACTTATCTCTTGAGGGATTCATACAGTTAGTCCAGTAGATAAGGCTTTGTTTTGGAGAGTGGGAGGAAACAGGAGAAAACCCACGGACAAAACATGAAAAGTCCACACAGAAAGGCCAGTGTTCTGATCCGGGACCCACAACCCAACCTTACTGTGAGGTCACCGTGGTTACCACTGCACCAACGTGCTACCCCCACTATTTGTAATTAAACCTGGAAATCTATTTAACAACTAAATGGAGAAAAGACACGTTTCATTCTTTTCTCTGGTAAAATAAGTCATTCACGTACGTTTGTTTAAACATCTCCTATAAACATAACTTCTACCAGATGCTGGAGTTTCACAAGTTTCCTACCAGACTCGGGTCGAAGTTCGGTGCAGGTTGGGGTTGAGCAGAAATGTTCAGAGAGATGAGCACAACGCCCAGCAGGACGAGGAGAGAAGTCATAGCTGCTGAAGATCAAACCGATGTAGATCTGGAGGTTCTTATGTTGGACCTTCAGTGTGATGAAGCTTTAATAACAGAGAGTGTGTACGTCCTTTCTCTCTCTGACACGTCAACCTTCTTACTGGAACTCTGAACGTTTTAGAAGGACACGTCACCTCTTTGTTTCATCAGAGAGACCAGAATGAAAAAAAACAAGATGTCCGAGCTGTGTGACATCAATAAAACATTCTCACATCGTTCTGATTTTCTACTGACAATCTGTAATGTCTTGTGTTTTGCACTTCCTGTTATATTTTGAAAACGAACTCTCTCTTGTTTCATGTTTGTTACTTACTGCCCTCGTGTGTTTCCCACAGTTGTGTATGTCCAATTGTCCCTCATTGTTTCCACCTGAGATCCCCTTCCTTTTGTGTTAAATAGTCCTTGTCTCCCCTTGTCCTGTGTCAGAGTGTTTTGGATTATGTTCATGATCTTCCTTGGGAATAAACCTTTGTTAACGAACTCTGCATCTGAGTCCTACTTATTGTTGGTTCCTGACATTACACTCTGACCACCATGGACTCAGCAGAGAACAAGCAACTGGCTGCTGTTCTGCAAAACCTGGAAGCCCGCCTTGCGCAGCAGGAGGATTACCAGAAGAACCTGGCATCCCATATGGTCCAGATTTCCTCTCACGTCCAGAATCTTCCTTCAGGTCAGCTATGGAATCCCATTCCACCGGGTCTCTCCTCAGCAGCACCAGCTCATCCTCCCACCATGTCAACCAAGAATGTTGAGGATAAGATCGCTCCTCCTGTGAGCTACTCTAGAGAGTCGGGATCTTGCCAGGAGTTCTTAACAGCTTGTTCAATACATTTTGAACACTCTCCTCATGGCCTGGGATCTGACAGAGCCAAGATTGCCTTCATGATCTCCTACCTATCAGGAAGAGCTCGTTCTTGGGCCATGACGGAGTGGGCTCGCGATTCTCCACTCTGCTCATCACTTGCTGCTTTCAAAACCGCCCTGCAGAACACCTTTGATCCGGTGTCCACCAGCCGGGAGAAGGACCGAGAAATCACCGGGATAAGACAAGACAAGGCAAGGAAACGGTTTGTGATTACGCCATTCGTTTCCGCACGTTGGCGGCGGAGAGCAGGTGGGGTCCCACTGCCTTGTATGATACCTTCCTGAAGGGACTGGCTCGGCACATTCAGGAGCTGTTGGTGCCGCTGGATCTACCACCGGACCTGGATTCTCTCATCGCACTCGCGATACGTACAGATAACCGGGGACGCCAGCTGTCTCGCCAACAGCATTATAGATCTACTGATGTGGGGTTGTCTCACACCTCAGCTGAACAAGGAGTCCACCATTCTCAATTCCACCCAGATCGCCGTTCACTCAGGGAGGGTGAAACTGAACCCATGCAGGTGGGTCGGGCGCGACTGTCCACTGAGGAACGGAGATTACGCCGGCGGGAAGGTCGGTGTTACTACTGTGGGGAGCGGAATCACCTGGTTTCCTCCTGTCCGATGAAGAAATCTACAATGGTGAGTCAGTTCTCCACTACTGCTCATTCCACACGGAGCTTCACATCTGTAGAGATAACTCACCACAACAACACCGTAAAACTACCAGCACTCATAGATTCTGGCGCTGATGACAGTTTGATGTCTTGGGATCTAGCTAACAGTTTGGGACTGTGTACTAAACTGCTAAGAAAACCCATCCAGGCCAGAGCTCTCGATGGGAAAGGACTGTTTAACATAACTCACGTCTCTGAACCTCTTCTGGTTTCCATTGAGAAACACAAAGAATTGATGAACTTTTACTTGTTCAGATGTCCGTCTAAGACGCTGATTCTGGGATACCCGTGGTTGTGCAAGCATAATCCCCAGATAGACTGGAATACAGGAATGGTTTTGAGATGGGGGCCAGATTGTGAGAAACAGCATAATTGCCTCACTAACCTGAAACAATGCATTACTGTTAGTAATCCAGTCTCTGCTCATCCCACTTCAGGTCCAAGAACCACAGACCTGAGTACGGTGCCAGTCTGCTACCACCATCTGGGAGAAGTTTTTAGTAAGTCTAAAGCTCTAAGTCTTCCACCTCATCGCCCATATGACTGTTCTATAGATCTGGTTCCAGGTTCCACCATTCCAAAGGGGCGTCTTTTCTCAATCTCCGCTCCTGAACGAGACGCACTGAACGATTACATCGACAGATCTCTCGCAGCGGGTCTTATACGTCCGTCCTCCTCTGCAGCAGGAGCGGGATTTTTCTTCGTGGGGAAAAAGGATGGATCTCTCAGACCCTGCGTTGATTACAGTGCTCTCAATAAAATTACAATAAAGAATCGATATCCCCTTCCTCTCATGTCATCTGTCTTTGACCAGCTCCAGCAGGCCAAGGTGTTTACCAAGCTTGACCTACGCAATGCATACCACCTGGTCAGGATTAGGGAAGGGGATGAGTGGAAAACCGGATTTAATACCCCTAGGAGTCACTATGAATATCTGGTCATGCCCTTTGGCCTCACAAACGCTCCTGCAGTGTTTCAAGCGATGATCAATGATATCCTAAGAGACTTCTTGGATCACTTTGTTTATGTTTACCTGGATGACATTCTCATTTATTCCCCTGACTTGGAGTCTCACAAAATCCATGTCACTAAGGTCCTTCAGCGTCTCTTGGAAAACGACCTCTACGTCAAGGCTGAGAAAAGCGAGTTTCATGCCACGACAATCTCCTTCCTCGGCTTTATAGTGTCAGCCGGTAAGGTAGAGATGGATCCTGCCAAAGTGAATGCTGTGATGGATTGGCCAACGCCTGTGAGCCGCAAGAAACTACAACAGTTTTTAGGCTTTGCTAATTTCTACAGACGGTTTATCAGAGGTTTCAGCACCGTGGCCGCTCCGCTCCATGCTCTCACGTCTCGTCAAGCGTTGTTCAGATGGACACCAGATGCTGAGAAAGCATTTCAGACTCTTAAGCAACGCTTCTCTTCGGCTCCGGTGCTCACACTTCCAGATCCTCGCCGCCAATTCGTGGTTGAAGTGGATGCCTCTAACGAGGGGATTGGGGCAATCCTTTCCCAGCGGTCAGAAAACGACAGCAAAATCCACCCCTGTGCTTTCCTGTCTCGGCGACTGTCTAAGGCCGATTAAACTATGACGTTGGCAACCGGGAGTTGCTGGCAGTTAAGGTGGCTCTGGAGGAGTGGCGGCATTGGCTGGAGGGAGCGGCCCATCCCTTCATTGTCTGGACGGACCATAAGAACCTTGAGTATATCCGCAATGCAAAGAGACTTAATTCTCGCCAGGCCAGGTGGAAGTTATTTTTTAACCGCTTTTCTTTCTCTTTATCTTACAGGCCGGGGTCCAAGAACATCAAGCCTGATGCCCTGTCTCGTCTATACGACCCCGAGCCTGTTGCCAAGGAACCAGAGCCTATCCTTCCACAAACCTGTGTGGTTGGAGTGGTGACTTGGCAGATAGAGAATGAGGTCAAGCAGGCCAACAGTGGGACGCCTTTGCATACTGGATGTCCGGACAATCGTCTATTTGTCCCTCCGGCGTTACGCTCAAGGGTGATTCATTGGGCCCACGCCTCACTGCTTTCTTGTCATCCAGGCGTCCGGCGGACTATGTACAGCATCTCGAGGAGATTCTGGTGGCCGTGCATGGAGAAGGAGGTCCGGGAGTACGTGGCAGCATGTTCAGTCTGTGCCAGAAACAAAACCTCATCCAGGGCCCGCATGGGACTGCTTCAACCACTTCCCATTCCCTCTCGCCCATGGGCTGAGATATCCATGGACTTTGTCACAGGGCTTCCGGTTTCTCAAGGTAACAACACTGTACTAACTGTTGTTGACAGGTTTTCAAAGATGGTCAGGTTTATTCCCCTGTCCAGACTGCCTTCGGCCAAAAAGACGGCTGAAATAATGATGAACCACGTCTTCCGATATCATGGTTTCCCTAAGGACATTGTTTCTGACCGGGGGCCTCAGTTTGTGTCCCGGTTCTGGAGGGAGTTTTGCCGACTCATCGACGCCAGGGTCAGCTCGACCTCTGGTTATCATCCGGAATCCAACGGCCAGACTGAACGCCTCAACCAACAGCTGGAAACTGGTCTCTGATGTTTGGTCTCCCAGAACCCCTCAACATGGAGCAAGAACCTGGTCTGGGTGGAGTATGCCCACAATTCCTTGATTACCACAGCCACGGGTATGTCTCCATTCAAGTGTGTTTTTGGTTATGACCCTCCCCTTTTTGCAGACCTGGAGCCGGAGGTCTCTGTTCCATCGGCCCACGCCCTAGTTCGGCGCTGTCGCAGCATTTGGGCTGCCGCCCGCCAGGTTCTGCTTCGCCAACGAGATCGTGTTAAGAAGGCTGCCGATCGTAGGCGTTGTCCTGCCCCAATCTATCGACCCGGACAGCGGGTGTGGCTCTCCACCAAGGATCTCAACCTACAAGTGCCCTGTAGAAAGCTGGCTCCACGGTTTGTGGGTCCATTTCCCGTTACCAAGGTTGTTGGTCCGGCGGCTGTTCGCCTTCGTCTGCCTCGGTCCCTCCGTGTTCATCCTACCTTCCACGTTAGCAAGGTGAAGCCAGTGGTGAATAGTCCACTTGTTCCTCCAACTGTGCCCCCACCGCCGCCCAGAATGATCGGGGGTGGCCCAGTGTACACTGTGCGGGAGATTCTGGATGTCCGACGCAGGGGTCGGGGGCGTCAGTTTCTGGTGGACTGGGAGGGGTATGGTCCTGAGGAGCGGGAATGGATTCCGGAGTGATTCATCTTGGACAAATCTCTCCTAAAGGACTTCTACAAGTCTCGTGGTCCTGGACCGTCCAGTGCCGGTCTTTGAGGGGGGGTACTGTAATGTCTTGTGTTTTGCACTTCCTGTTTTATTTTGAAAACGAACTTTCCTCTTGTTTCATGTTTGTTACTTCCTGCCCTAGTGTGTTTCCCACAGCTGTGTATGTCTAATTGTCCCTCATTGTTTCCACCTGAGATCCCCTTCCTTCTGTGTTAAATAGTCCTTGTCTCCCCTTGTCCTGTGTCAGAGTGTTTTGGATTATGTTCATGATCTTCTTTGGGAATAAACCTTTATAAAGAACTCTGCATCTGAGTCCTACTTATAGTTTGTTCCTGACACAATCTGAATCTTTATTAAAAACACACTTCTTTGATTCCATTGTGTAGATTTTAAAATGATTCAAAACAATCAAACAGTCTTTAAAAACATAGCAAAACATTTCTCACTGATTTAAAGCTTCCTGATCAAATACAGGAAACTCCAAGCAGGTCAAGAGTGAGTTCCAAAAAACGTCAGAACAACTGTTAGGTGGTCCCGAGTTTGGTGGGGTGAAGCAGGAACAGCAGCTTGGTGGAACAGAGGTGGGACAGCAGTTTTGTAGCGTCACAAAGGCCAACAAAATAGCCTTTGTGACAACCGTTTTGTTGTTTTAATGGATTCTTAATTTTCTAACAAGTAGTTGATGATCAACAGTAAGAAAAAGAAAAAAACGTCTGTTTTTAGTCAGTCAGTCATCTTCTTATCCGTCTGTCCCTTTCAGGGTTGCGGGGGGCTGGAGCCCATCCCGGCTAATTTAAGGCGAAGGGCAGGGTACACCCCGAACAGGTCGCCAGTCTGTAGCGGGGCCACACACACACTCATTCATTTCTAGGGGCAATCATCCTAGCATGCATGTCTTTGTAGGGTGTGAGGAAACCAGAGTACCCGAAGGAAACCCACTCAAACACCGAGAGAACATGCAAACTCCACACAGAAAGGACAGTGTTCCAAGCCTCGTTCCCACCCGGGACTCGAGCCCACGACATTTTTGCTGTGAGGCCACTGTGGTACCCACTGCGCAAACGTGCTGCCCCTTGTTTGTTTTTAATCTCTTTAAAATCTCCACAATGGAATCAAAGAAGTGTGTTTTTAATAAAGCTTCAGATCGTCAGTAGAAAATCAGAACGATGTGAGAATGTTTTATTGATGTCACACAGCTCGGACATCTTGTTTTTTTTCATTCTGGTCTCTCTGTTGAAACAAAGAGGTGACGTGTCCTTCTAAAACTTTCAGAGTTCCAGTAAGAAGGAAGCTTGTTTACAACAATTTGATACGGGCTCTCTAGAACATTTTTTTAATTTATTTTTTATGGCAGGAGACGCCCCTTGAGATGTGACATCTCGTTTTCAAGAGGGTCCTCAACCTAACAAGCATGTTTTTCAGAGAGTGGGAGGAAACCGGAGTACTCAGAGGAAACCCACACAGACACAGGGTGAACCATTTAATTTAATCAGACATTTATGAACACAAAATAAACTACCATTGCAAATACAAATACACAGTCTGAAAAGAAACCAGATCTTTGATGTCTTGTTCTAATCCAGGGGTCACCAACTTCTTTGGTACCGAGGGCTACTTCGAGGGCACTGAGTGATGCAAAGGGCACCACTACATTTGCAGCCATTAAAACAAATCATCACATCTGTTACACTTAGTAACACATCTGTAACAGTATTTCAATATATTAAAATTTATCTTTGCCATGGTACTTACATTTTGCCACCAACATCTGGCATTTGTTTCGTTGTCAGTGGGAGGCCTGGCATTGCATGCTCTTCACCAGTGTACTGTTATCTTGGATGTAAGTTGACACTGCAACTCTGAGTGACTCTTGCAGATGTGCATCAGTGAGGCGGGTTCTGTGTTTATTCTTAATGAAGTTCATGTCAGAAAAGGCTGATTCACACAGATAGGTTGAACCAAACATGCTGGCAACCTTCATGGCTGCTGTGAATACACCACTGTACTTTTCAGTGTCTGCAAGGCACCAAAAGTTCGATGCGGCCTCGTTGGCTTTGAGGTGGAGGTCATTTTGCAAAGTTACAATTTCAATCTCCACCTGTCCAACATCCGCAGTTCACTCCGCCGCGATTCACGTGCGCGCGCCCTAAATGTCTTTTTCGCAGGTAGTCAACTTTGAGGAGCGATAAGATCACTTTTATCCATTTTGCCTGTGAAAAAGACATTTAAACGGGCGCGCAGACGTGAATCGCGGCGGAGTGAACCGCGGCTCACTTGACCGCGGTCTCTAAATGAGGCTTCAGTTGCTTTTTCAGAGTTTTTTTACCGGCCTCGTAAAAAAAGATTGCTGTTTGGTCAAAGCTGCCTTTAACTCACGGACTTTTTCCGTCCGTACCGCGCTGCCAGGTGGGTAGTGAGCATAGTTGCTTTTGTGACATGAATTGAAATGTCTCTCCACGTTGTGCCGCTTAGCCGTCGCCACAGTCGCACCGCAGATGAGACAAACACAGTTTTCTTTTACGTTGGTGAAAAAGAATTCTTGCTCCCATTCACTGTGAAAATTATAAGTTCTCTTCCTTTTTTCTGCCATGTTTTGTGGGTAAAAAAAAAACGTGCTCGCAATCTCATCTATGTAAAACTGGATATCATACGCATTTGAGTGACCTCCGACGTCACTCTACGTCAGAGTTCATGTATTAAACTTTTTTTGTGATATTTTTTTTTTAACTTTTTTATATATTAGTTTTTAAATTTACTGTAAATGAAATTAAAAAAGAATAGCAACTCAATTAAATAAAATTTTAGACAGAGCTAATTTGTGATTAGTGCTATTTTTAGAACTGGCCTGCGGGCACCTGATGGGTGGCACCGTGTTGGTGACCCTTGTTCTAATCTGTTCCATAAATTTACACCAACAGAAGAAATACAGTGTTGTTTTACATTGGTTCGGACTTTAGGCTTTTTGAAAACATCGGACATGAAAACTCTACACAGAAAGGCTAGTGTTTCAAACCTTGTCCCCCACCTGGGATTCAGACCCAAGACCTTGTTGATGTGAGGCCACTGTGCCATCCACTGTGCCACCCACTGTGCTACCCACTGTGCCATCCACTGTGCTACCCACTGTGCCATCCACTGTGCCATCCACTGTGCCACTCACTGTGCTACCCACTGCACCACCGTGCTGCAAACATCATGTGGACTCTTTAAGATTATTTTATAACTTCACCAGCTGCCCTGTTGAGAATGTTTCCCTCCATAGAAATCTTAAAAGTATTGATCAAGATCTCACATCTTCTGAGACGTCTGATTTCTGTACCAACAAACCCTGGTCCAGTTGCTTTCAAACTTTCAAAGTTCTAGTAAGAAGGTTGACGTGTGCCTTCACCTGCTCAGAAAACTAAAACATTTTAATGTCAGTAAAAAAATTCTAATCATGGTTTACCGCTCACTAATTCATCCATCCTCTCTTCCAAAATCACATCTTGGTACAACTTCAAAAACAAAACCTTCAAAAATCACTAATCAAGCTGTAGAAAGATTGGTTCACCTCAACCTCCACTGTCCCTAATATATGAACGTGTTGTGATCAGGAAAGCCCTGTAAAATTTATGCTCAGATTTTCTCAGAGTGTATCTTCTCTAATTTGAGATGATTAAGCACATCTTGTTGTAATAAGATTGAAAAGCATCGTTTATCTCCTGCTGGTCAGTCAACACGGTGCCATCTTGTGCAGCAATCCCATGAAGAGCATGCTTGGCCCTCGTACTTTTCAGTTGTCTTGTTCAGTACTTCACCTGTTGTGTGAGGCCTTTAAGGGCCTGCATTTTCTTTATCTTTTCTCTCAATCTTCAATACTCACAGGTGCTGGATGGATTCTAAAGCGAGGTTTGGCTGATTTCTCCCAGCTGCGCATACTTAACTCTGGATATAAAAGACCTGGCTTTACCTACAGTCGTCATCAGTTCTTCAGCTAACCCTGTGGTAAACTGACCACCTCTCACTATGTTTATTTTGTCACCATGTACTTATATTTTCATTCTCCCCACAGGAACCTTCAGCCTTTCCTCCTGGCCATCCAGCACTTCCCTATGGACACTTTTGGACACTTCCTTTGTTACGTACTTAATAAACTGTTAATCCATCCCACACCCCACATAACATCACCTGCTTTATCCCCATGTTCATACATGTTACTCAGATTTTTTGATAGAGTATGAAGTGAGCCTGTCATACTCAGCACTAAGTAATAATAATAATAATAATAATAAAGCATTGAACTTATACAGAGCTTTTCTAGAAACTCAAAGACGCTTTACACACACACACACACACAAACATTCCTGATGATGAGCTACCATACAAGGTGCATACCGCTATCATCAGAAGCAACTGGGGGTTCGACGTCTTGCTCAAGGACACGTCGACATGGACTCTGGACGGGGCATCGAACCTGCAACCTTCCGGTATGGGACGGTCACCCTACCCACACGTTCTTTGTATCTTGAGTGGGATTTTGAGAGTGCTTTTGATCCACATCAGCAATTTGTTTCTCCAAATCTTTCTGTCTCGCAAGCAAGTCACGTTTCTTTTTGGTCGTGAATGATATTACCTAACCTCTAGACCAGATACATCTGGTCCGAAATAAAATCAAGGAATGTCTGGTCATTCAGTTAGAGAGTTTAATCTCCAGTATGTCCTGGGGGGAAAGGAGGCAGGAACAGACCATTTCAACACAAGGGGAGCATGATCCGATATTACAATCGGTTGATAGTCGCATAGCTGTACATTTGGAGTCAGTTTATTGACCGGAAGTCACTTCAGCTTTCATTTATATTTGAATCAAAGTGACAGCAGGACTTTTTTTTATTATTATTTATCTTGGACAGGGTAGCATGTTCTCAAATCAACATAAACATTATTTTGTACAGCAACTCAATAGGGATAATAACAAGGTATGACAAGTGCACAAATCAAAGTTTCTAATGTCCAAGAAGGAGTGGGGAGAAGAAAACTTATTTAACCCCACCCCAGTGCTCAGATGATACATATTTACAATAATTAATTCATTTTATGTTGTTTTAACCTTAAGACAATTAAATGAAAGGATACGGACCTGGTTACTAAAACCAACCAGTAGGACCTGGTTACAAGTACCAACATAATAGTACCAACATAATAGGGAGCAGTAGTAAGAGAAAAAGAAAGTTCTACAGTAAGGAAAAAAAAACAAATGAAAAACACACACACACAAAAAACGAATACACTCCTTCAGAAGACAGTGATATAATTACATTAGACATTTCATATACTGTGACCAAATCATGTTTGTAGTTTAGTTTGAACATATTTACATTTTGATATTACTTGTAGGATTTGTCCAGACTATTCCAGAGTTTTACACCACGTACAGACATGCAAAAACTTTTTTTAGTGGTTCTCACTTTGGGCAGTTTAAAGTCTCCTATTACTCAGGTTATGTGATTTTTCATTCAGATTAAATAGACTTTGTAAATTTTTTGGCAGTAGTTTGTGGTATGCTTTAAATATTGTGATTGCTGAGTAGTACTGAGAAAGGTCTTTAAATTTTAAGAATTTAGAGTTTGCAAAGAGGTTGTGAGTATGTTCCAAAAGAGCAACTTTATGTATAATTCGTAGTGCTCTTTTCTGTAAGACAGTTAAGGGCATTAGTGTCGTCTGATAGGTGTTCCCCCATACTTCAACACCATAAGTGAGATATGGAAGAACCATCGAGCAATACAATGTGCACAAGGAGTTGAAATCAAGGTGATGTTTAATTTTATTTATTATAGAGAGACTTTTGGATATTTTTGCTTTTACATGTCTGACGTGGGGTTTCCAAGACAGTTTATTGTCTATGATGATTCCAAAAATTTTGCTTCATCTACAGTCTCAATTTGGACATTTTCAATTACAATTGGTTGTTTGGAGCTTGTTTTTGTATTTCCAAAGAACATGACTTTAGTTTTGTTCAGATTAAGAGATAATTTATTAAAATCCATCCACTTCTTTATTTTGTTGAGCTCTGTATTGACTGTACTGATAAGTTCATTGTAATTATGACTGCCATAGAATATATTTGTATCATCTGCAAACAGTATGAGTTTTAGTGACTGTGATACCATAAGAATATCGTTTATGTAAATATTAAAAAGTTTTGGTCCCAATACGGAGCCTTGGGTAACACCACAAGAAATACTAAGAGTCTCAGATGAAGAAGACCCTATTTGTACATATTGAGTTCTTTCCGTTAAATAGCTTTGTATCCATTCCCCTGCGATTCCCCTTATCCATTGTTCTTGTAAATTTCGAAGTAATATTGCATGATTGATTGTATCAAAAGCTTTCTTTAAATCTATAAAAATTCCAATTGCATATTTTTTACAATCTATCGCACTTGGTATTTCCTCAGTTGCGTCAAGTATAGCCATGTAGACATATAGCCATATAGACATGCAGTCAATCAGAAACTCTAAGAAGGAACTCAGATCTCCACAGACAGTTCTCACATTCTGTACTCACACTACACCCTGTTACCATCCGGTCGTAGGTTCAGATCCCTCTCACTTAAGACCAAGAGAGCCACATCCAGCTTCATACCTACCTCAATCTGACTGCTGAATGGCTGAGGGGCCTCGTGACGGATGGACATGTACTGAAGAAATAAATAAATAATCTTATTTATTGATTTTTTTCTATTTTTATTTATTTATATTTTATTGTTTTATGATGTTTTTAATGAATGTGGTTTTGGATGAATTTTTCTGTGTTTGTCCCGGTGCTCTGGCAGTAAATGAAGTTCCTAACGGACAAATAAAGTTATAACTGAATTGAATTGAAATGTCTGGTCCTTGTTTTGCCTGCTCAAAATGATCACCAGAAGAGGATTTCTTTTTTAATCTTTTATTCTGTGGGTTTTTTTTAAGAAAACAGGAACATGTTCATGAACCATGAATCATGAAGAGCCTTTGTAAAAAAAACAGAGACTTATTTGAATTGTGTTGATAAACCTTGTTTGATGTCCTCCTAACGCCACATCCTCAAACCCTGACATACAAAATATTTAAAATTAGAACCAAAAATATTCAATTCAATTTTTTGTATAGCCCAAAATCACAAAATGTCTGTCTCAATGGGTTCACATGAAAGATTCAGGAAGATGAAAAAATAGGAAAGTATAAACACAAATACGCAGCAAGAAAACAGTTTTAGCAAAGACATTCCTGACCTTTGACTCTCCTTCACGGTGAGGAAAAACTCCTAAAAAAACATCAATGGGGAAAACATAAGAAACCTCATTGGGATCCACACGAAAGATAGATCCCTCCCCCGGGACGAGCATCCAATGGGTCTAAGACTATTGTTTACATATTAGCTTATTCTACTCTTCTTCTTCTTTCATCATTTCCCTTCAGGTGTCGCTACAGCAAGTCAGTTTCTTCCATCTAACCCTATCTGCTGCATCCTCTTCAGTCACACCAACTATCTTCATGTCTTACTTCAGTGTATCCATGAACCTCCTCTTTGGTCTTCCTCTAGTCCTCTTTCCTGGTGGTTCCAAACCCAGCATCCTTCTTCTGATGTACTCTCTCTCTCTCCTCTGCACATGTCCAAACCATCTCAGTCTGACCTCTCTGACTTTAAAACCTCTAACATGTGCTGTTCCTCTGATCCTGGTCACTCCCAGAGAGATCCTCAGCATCTTCATCTCTGCTACCTCCGTCTCTGTTTACTGTCTTTTTCTCAGTGACACTGTTTCTAATTTCAAAATATTACCTTATTCTACTCTACAGCTAAATATCTAAAGAAGTCAATAGATGTTCTTCATCCTGATGGAAACACGGGGGACTCCTCAGCCCGGAGATGTCCAGGACGGGGATGAGTAGATGTTCTTCATCCTGATGGAAACACGGGGGACTCCTCAGCCCGGAGATGTCCAGGACGGGGATGAGTAGATGAGTAAAAATGTGTACTTACAGCCGTAACAAAGTTCCAGAACTACTACTTACAGGATGTGTGTTCTATGGATGTAAAATACTAAGGTGTGCAGGTGTAGATGATTACTAGATGATGTTATACAGACAGTGGGTCACGTGCAACAGAAATAAAAAAACAATAACAGTGAATAACTTTAGCAAATAATGGATGAATGATTATGACAAGAAATGTGCAGGTTACGCTTGCTGTAGTTCATGTATTTTAGGATTAAAATAACATGAAAAAAAAAAACCTTTGGTTCAAACAACAAGTAAACAAGATTAAAGTTCCAGTTCTTTTAAATCAGTTACAGAGTGGAGAGACTGAGAACATGCAGACATATTTACATGTTTCTTTTTGTAAAGGTGGAAAACCACTGGGTTTTTCTGGTTACCATGTTGAGGGTAGGAACCTAGATCCTGGTTACCACGGTGAGGGTAGGAATGTAGATCCTGGTGAACTGAATCGGTGACAAAGGGCAGCCTTGGCTGAGTCCAACTCTCACTGGAAATGGAATCGATATACGCCCGGCTATACGGTTCAAGCTCTGGCACCGGTCATACAGAGACTGGAAAGCCAATACTATGGGCTCCGAGACTCCCTACTTCTGGAGCATCCCCACAAGAGTGCCTTCCTTCAACTGATCCACAAAGCACATGTGGACTGATTAGGCAAACTACCATGACACCTCTAGGATCCTGAAGAGGGTATAGAGCTGGTCTGTTGTTTCACGTCCGGGATGGAAACCCCACTGCTCCTTTTCAATCTGAGACTTAAGGAGTGTGATCCCTCTGGTACATATTTATGAAAACAAACAACTGAACAACTTTAAATCTTTTTATTTGCTGATACTTTTTAGAGAACAGACGATGAAGTGAACGTGTCTTCATGGATGAGCAGTCTGGTCCTCCGCCTGATAGCTGGCCCATGAAGATCAATCAGCTGGGCAAAACTCTAAAAAGAAACAAAGAGGAAAGAGATAAGGTTATTTGGAGAAATGGGTTTGTGTTTATTTTATATTGTTTTGTATATCGATTTATAGGTCGATCTACATTCCTACCCTCACCATAGTAACCAGGATCTACGTTCCTACCCTCACCATGGTAAACAGGATCTACGTTCCTACCCTCACCATGGTAACCAGGATCTACAACCGGATTCCAAAAAAGTTGGGACACTTTAGAAATTGTGAATAAAAACTGAATGCAATGATGTGGAGGTGCCAACTTCTAATATTTTATTCAGAATACAACATAAATCACAGGTCAATAGTTTAAACTGAGAAATTGTATGATATTAAGGAAAAATATGCTCATTCAAAATTTCATGGTGTCAACAAATCCCAAAAAAGTTGGGACAAGAACCTATTAGAGGCTGGAAAAAGTCATTTGAGCATACAACAAACACCTGGAAGACCAATCAGCACTAATCAGGTCAATTGGCAATATGATGGGTATAAAAAGTGCTTCTCAGATTGGCAGTGTCTCTCAGAAGCCAAGATGGGTAGAGGATCACCAACTCCCACAATGTTGCGTAAAAAGATAGTGGAACAGTATCAGAGAGGTGTTACCCAGCGAAAAATTGCAAAGAGTTTGCAGTTGTCATCATCAACTGTGAATAATATCATCAGAAGATTCAGAGAATCTGGAAAAATCTCTGTGCGTAAAGGTCAAGGCCGGAGAACCATACTGAATGCCCGTGATCTCCGGGCCCTTAAACGACACTGCATCAAAAACAGGAGTGCTACTGTGAAGGAAATCACAGCATGGGCTCAGGAGTACTTCCAGAAACCATTGTCAGTGAACACAATCCACGTGCCATCCGCCGTTGCCAGCTGAAACTCTATTCTGCAAAGAAGAAGCCATTTCTAACAAAGATCCACAAGCGAAGACGTTTTCACTGGGCCAGGAGTCATTTAAAATGGAGTGTGGCAAAATGGAAGACTGTTCTGTGGTCAGACGAATCACGTTTTGAGGTTCTTTTTGGAAATCTGGGGCGCCATGTCATCAGGACCAAAGAGGACAGTGACAACCCAAGTTGCTATCAACGCTCTGTTCAGAAGCCTGCATCTCTGATGGTATGGGGTTGCATGAATGCGTGTGGCATGGGCAGCTTGCACATCTGGAAAGGCACCATCAATGCAGAAAAATATATTCAGGTTCTAGAGCAACATATGCTCCCATCCAAACGTCGTCTCTTTCATGGAAGACCCTGCATTTTTCAACAAGATAATGCCAGACCACATTCTGCATCAATCACAACATCATGGCTGCGTGGGAGAAGGATTCGGGTACTGACCTGGCCAGCCAACAGTCCAGATCTTTCACCTATAGAAAACATTTGGCGCATCATTAAGAGGAAGGTCAGACAAAGAAGACCCAAGACGATTGAACACTTAGAGGCCTGTATTAGACAAGAATGGGAGAACATTCCTATGTCTACACTTGAGAAGCTGGTCTCCTCAATGCCCAGACGTCTGTTGAGTGTTCTAAGAAGAAGGGGGGGTGTCACACAGTGGTGAAAATGGCCTTGTCCCAACTTTTTTGGGATTTGTTGACACCATGAAATTTTGAATGAGTATATTTTTCCTTAATATCATACAATTTCTCAGTTTAAACTATTGACCTGTGATTTATGTTGTATTCTGAATAAAATATTAGAAGTTGGCACCTCCACATCATTGCATTCAGTTTTTATTCACAATTTCTAAAGTGTCCCAACTTTTTCGGAATCCGGTTTGTATGTTCCCACCCTCTCTCTCAACAGCTGTGGGTTATGACCGAAAGAACAAGATCATGGATACAACTGGCCAAAAGGAGCTTCCTCGGCAGAGTGGCTGGCCTCTCACTCAGAGACAGAGGGAACAGTTCTGCCATCTGAGAAGAGCTTGGAAGAGAGCCACTCCTCCTCCAGGTCGACAGAGGAGTGAGAGAAGCCTGGGCTTCCTGTCTGAGGATGTACCCCCGCGACCCGGCCCTGAATAAGTGGAAGAGAACGGAACGGTTTATAAAAAAGTACCTTTATTAGGAAGAAAGACGATGTTTTGAGATTTGAATCCAGCCTTTAGAGACATCTCCTTATACTTCTCTCTTGCTGCAAGGTTGGGTGTCAGGCTGCGTTCTGTGAATTCAATTTATAAATTTATTCGCACAAGACTGCTTTGTAAACAACAATATCGCGACAAATTATTTTACCCATAAGTGCAGTAAAGTAGATGTTCTGTCCTGCGTTGTTCTCAACTATGTAATTCATAGTGTAATCTTTGTTGACTTCAGTAACGGTCAGTACGCTTGGATTTCCCTCTACTGATAAAATGAGAGCAGCAAAGAACAGTAAGTGTTTGTTGTTTTATGATGTGTGAAATCATACTGACATGTATAGGTGAATTTTCCAGGCTCATTCGCCACCCTGCTGGCCTTGATGGTGTTTCTCAAACACATTCCATTTGGTCTGCAAAGTGAATCATTTTGATATTAAAACACAAACTTATGTATTTAAATGATGTGTTCCTGTTTGTCTTTTTGGACCCACCCCATTTTTTCAAAGTCAATAGTTAGGTCTCCATCTGCAGATGGTTGAACTTTGTATTTTCCAATTGCAAGTTGGTCTTTTACCCCCCCAAACCAATGGGCGGTGCTGCCAAATCCAGTCTCAAACCAATCTCCTTTCACCTGTGATGAAAAGAAAGAAAAAACACAAGGACCAGTCAAAATAAACACAACATGCCGTCAGTGGAAGAACTAAACACTTTGTTTAGAGAAAGATCAGAAGACATGAAGTCTGTTTTAGGATTTCACAGCTTCCACATGTCTGTAGCCCAGTGGTTCTCAAAAAGTGGGGCCTCTTCCACGTTTGACCTCTGGGAACATGTTTTTTTTTTTTTTTTTTTCTTTTTTTACTGTCGAAGAAAGTTGATATTTACTCTTTGATATTTTACTCTTTGTCTTTATACATTTTAAAAAGAATAACATTTTACTTTTTATTCAATAAAGATATGCTTATGAATCTTTGATTTACTTTTTATTCAATAAAGATATGTTCTTGAATGTTTTATTTGCTAAGGTTGTGCTTGGATGATAAATGCTTGCTGAGTGTGACAAAATTCTATAGAATTTTTGGTATGTAAAGGTCATTGGGGAGCAGACCACATGGAGCCACGAGAAGCCAACTTAAATCGGCGTGACTCCGGGAGGTTGTTTGTTTGTTTTTCAGGAATTAAGAAAGGAACATCTGTCTTTTGCATAAAGAAGAAATGGGAGAACGAGAACGAATGACCAAGTGGAGGAAAGAGAAGGCGCCTTAATTAATGAATATTCATGAACTGAATGTCTGCTAAAAATTTGGCAATTCTCAGTAGGTTGTGGTCTCTCTTGTAACTTCACAGAGGAACACAGGTGTGTTCTGTCAGGCAACTGAGACCCAGATGCATCTGTCTAGATTTTGATGTTGAGGAATGAATATTTGAAATTGAGACATTTGTTGAATCCTGGTGGTATTTTAAATACTTGGTATGCTATAAATATCTAGTTATCTTAGTATTGGAATCACTGGCCTCCTGTCTTCAGTCTGGACACGCAAGAAAGACCGGGTGGTGAGATTATTAATTAATTATTGATAATTAAAGTAATTATTGGATTTAATCAAACCTGAAAAGAAAAGAAACCACAGATTCTTTCACTGTTCACAAATACAGTGCAATACCCCTTCTCTACATTAAGGAGCAGTGGTGGTCTCATTGGCAGAGTGTGAGCAGGGAGCATTGGCTCGGTGTTACAGTTAATAAAGATATTCTTCTCCAAAATTCTGCAGCCTGGTTCATCACCAGGACTCCATTATGTCATCATATAACACCTATCCTCCAACATCTCCACTGGCTTCTCATAAAACAAAGGATTATTTTCAAAATTCTCCTCATCACTTTCTCTCCCTCCTGATTTACATCATACAGACTTTCTACCACTTTTCAAATCCAGTCTCAAAATTTATCTTTTCAGGGAATCATACAGTTAGTCCAGTAGATAAATTTGATTGGCTCTGCTTTGTTTTGGAGAGTGGGAGGAAACAGGAGAAAACCCACGGACAAAATATGAAAATTCCACACAGAAAGGCCAGTGTTCTGATCCGGGACCCACATCCCAACCTTGCTGTGAGATCACCGTGGTAACCACTACACCAACGTGCTACCCCCACTATTTGTAATTAAACCTGGAAATCTATTTAACAATTAAATGGGGAAAAGACACATTTCTTTCTTTTCTCTGGTGAAATAAGTCATTCACATACGTTTGTTTAAACATCTCCTATAAACATAACTTCTACCAGATGCTGGAGTTTCACAAGTATCCTACCAGACTCGGGGAAAAGTTCGGTGCAGGTTGGGGTTGAGCAGAAATGTTCAGAGAGATGAGCACAACGCCCAGCAGGACGAGGAGAGAAGTCATAGCTGCTGAAGATCAAACCGATGTAGATCTGGAGGTTCTTATGTTGGACCTTCAGTGTGATGAAGCTTTAATAACAGAGAGTGTTGTACGTCCTTTCTCTCTCTGACACGTCAACCTTCTTACTGGAACTCTGAAAGTTTTAGAAGGACACGTCACCTCTTTGTTTCAACAGAGAGACCAGAATGGAAAAAACAAGATGTCCGAGCTGTGTGACATCAATAAAACATTCTCACATCGTTCTGATTTTCTACTGACGATCTGAATCTTTATTAAAAACACACTTCTTTGATTTCATTGTGAAGATTTTAAAACAATTAAAAACAATCAAACAGTCGTTAAAAACATTTCAAAACATTTCCCACTGATTTAAAGCTTCCTGATCAAATACAGGAAACTCCAAGCAGGTCAAGAGTGAGTTCCAAACAGCTCCAGAACAGCTGTTAGGTGGTCCTGAGTTTGGTGGGGTGAAGCTGGAACAGCAGCTTGGTGGGACAGAGGTGGAACAGCTGCTAACATGTCAGTTGGCTCTGCGTTGGACGGAATGTGGGTTACCATGGCAATGATGTTTGAAGCTCCAGTGATTCATTATAAGATCTTAAACTGTCACAAAAAGTTCTACATCTTGACAGCAATTCACATCCTTCAATGTAGTGGAACAACACTAGTTGTTGTTTTTCAAACACCACCAGTATAAAAGCTCAATTAATAGAGTACAGTAAAAAAACTATTGTCTGACACAACGGTGCAGAAAGTTTTCTTTAACAGGTCTCACACAGTAAACAACCAGATGTAAAGCAGACTTAAAACCATTTAAAAATCACACACTAAAGTTAGGGTGAGCTTGTGTTCAGAGCTTTGATTGTCATTGGAATAAATGATTTTCTGTGGATTTCTTTTAATTGTGTTTTGTAGCACCGTCCTGAAGGCAGAAGGGTTAAGGAGTGATGAAGAGGGAGGCTTTCCTGATCACAACATGTTCATATATTAGGGACAGTGGAGGTTGAGGTGAACCAATCTTTTTACAGCTTGATTAGTGATTTTTGAGAGTTTTGTTTTTGAAGTCGTACCAAGATGTGATTTTGGAAGAGAGGATGGATGAATTAGTGAGCGGTAAACCGTGATTAGAATTTTTTTACTGACATTAAAATGTTTTAGTTTTCTGAGCAGGTGAAGGCACATGTCAACCTTCTTACTGGAACTTTGAAAGTTTTAGAAGGCCATGTCACCTCTTTGTTTCAACAGAGAGACCAGAATAAAAAAAACCGAGATGTCCGAGTTTTTTTCATTCTGCTCAACACTACTCGAGTAGAGTAGGTCGAGCTGGCCATCCTTACATTACCATCCCTTCCAGCCAGGTCATCTTGGTTCTGACCATGTTTGAACTCTGCTATTATTTGGACTCTTGGAATCCTGAGTTAATCCTGTGCCCTTTGCTTTAGAGACTTATTTGAACTGTGTTGATAAACCTTGTTTGATGTCCTCCTCACGCCACATCCTCAAACCCTGACATACAAAATATTTAAAATTAGAACCAAACAGAGAAAAATTCAATGAATTTTTTTTTTTTGTATTGCCCAGAATAACAGAACTTTTGTCTCAATGGGTTCACATGAAAGATTCAGAAAGATGAAAAAAGAGGAACGTTTAAACACAAATACACAGCAATAAACCTAACTAATAAATGCTAACTAGACAATATGAGAACATTCCTGTCCGTAGACTCTCCTTCACAGCGAGGAAAAACTCCTAAAAAAAAAAAAAAAAAACATCAATGGGAAAAAAAAATAAGAAACCTCATGGGGATCCAAAAGAAAGGGAGATCCCTCTCCCGGGACGAGCATCCAATGTGTTAAAGATTATTTTTTAAATATTAGCTCATTGTAATCTACAGCTAAATATCTAAAGAAGTCAATAGATGTTTTTTTATCCTGATGGAAACACGGGGGACTCCTCAGCCCGGAGATGTCCAGGACGGGGATGAGTAGATGTTCTTCATCCTGATGGAAACACGGGGGACTCCTCAGCCCGGAGATGTCCAGGACGGGGATGAGTAGATGAGTAAAAACGTCTATTTACAGCCGTAACAACGTTCCAGAACTACTACTTACAGGATGTGTGTTCTATGGATGTAAAATACTAAGGTGTGCAGGTGTAGATGATTACTAAATGACGTAATACAGACAGTGGGTCACGTGCAACAGAAATAAAAAACAATAACAGTGAATAACTTTAGAAAATAATGGATGAATGATTATGACAAGAAATGTGCAGGTTACGTTTTCTGTAGTTCATGTATTTTAGGATTAAGATAACACGAGAAAAAAAACCTTTGGTTCAAACAACAAGTAAACAAGATTAAAGTTCCAGTTCTTTTAAATCAGTTACAGAGTGGAGAGACTGAGAACTGAAGGAATGTAGATCCTGGTTACCATGGTGAGGGTAGGAATGTAGATCCTGGTTACCAAGGTGAGGGTAGGAACGTAGATCCTGGTTACGACGGTGAGGGTAGGAACGTAGATCCTGGTTACCACGGTGAGGGTAGGAATGTAGACCCTGGTTACCACGGTGAGGGTAGGAAAGTAGATCCTGCTTACCATGGTGAAGGTAGGACCATAGCTCCTGGTTACCACGGTGAGGGTAGGAACGAAGATCCTGGTTACCATGGTGAGGGTAGGAACGTAGATCCCGGTTACCATGGTGAGGGTAGGAACGTAGATCCTGGTTACCATGGTGAGGGTAGGAACGTAGATCCTGGTTACCACGGTGAGGGTAGGAATGTAGATCCTGGTTACCATGGTGAGGGTAGGAACGTAGATCCTGGTTACCACGGTGAGGGTAGGAATGTAGATCCTGGTTACCATGGTGAGGGTAGGAACGTAGATCCTGGTCACCAAGGTGAGGGTAGGAACGTAGTTCCTGGTTACCACGGTGATGGTAGGAACGTAGATCCTGGTTACCATGGTGAGGGTAGGAATGTAGATCCTGGTTACCATGGTTAGGGTAGGAACGTAGATCCTGGTTACCATGGTGAGGGTAGGATTGTAGCTCCTGGTTACCACGGTGAGGGTAGGAATGTAGATCCTGGTTACCATGGTGAGGGTAGGAATGTAGATCCTGGTTATGACGGGGAGGGTAGGAACGTAGATCCTAGTTGCCATGGTGAGGGTAGGAATGTAGATCCTGGTGAACTGAATCGGTGACAAAGGGCAGCCTTGGCTGAGTCCAACTCTCACTGGAAATGGAATCGATATACGCCCGGCTATACGGTTCAAACTCTGGCACCGGTCATACAGACACTGGATAGCCCACACTATGGGCTCCGAGACTCCCTACTTGTGGAGCATCCCAACAGGAGTGCCTTCCTTACCCTGATCCACAAAGCACATGTGGACTGATTAGGCAAACTACCATGGCACCTCTAAGATCCTGAAGAGGGTATAGAGCTGGTCTGTTGTTCCACGTCCGGGATGGAAACCCCACCGCTCCTCTTCAATCTGAGACTTAAGGAGTGTGATCCCTCTGGTACATATTTATGAAAACAAACAACTGAACAACTTTAAATCTTTTTATTTGCTGATGCTTTTTAGAGAACAGACGATGAAGTGAACGTGTCTTCATGGATGAGCAGTCTGGTCCTCCGCCTGATAGCTGGCCCATGAAGATCAATCAGCTGGGCACAACTCTAAAAGGAAACAAAGAAGAAAGATGAGATGTCTAAGATTATTTGGAGAAATGGGTTTGTGTTTATTTTATATTGTTTGTATTATATCGATTTATGAATCGATCTACGTTCCCACCTTCACCATGGTAACCAGGATCTACGTTCCTACCCTCACCTTGGTGACCAGGATCTACGTTCCTACCCTCACCATGGTAACCAGGATCTACGTTCCTACCCTCACCTTGGTGACCAGGATCTACGTTCCTACCCTCACCATGGTAACCAGGATCTACGTTCCTATCCTCACCATGATAACCAGGATCTACGTTCCTACCATCACCATGGTAACCAGGATCTATGTTCCTACCCTCACCATGGTAACCAGGATCTACGTTCCTATCTTCACCATGGTAACCAGGATCTACGTTCCTATCCTCACCATGGTAACCAGGATCTACGTTCCTATCCTCACCATTGTAACCAGGATCTAGGTTCCTATCCTCACCATGGTAACCAGGATCTACGTTCCTACCCTCAACATGGTAACCAGGATCTATGTTCCTACCCTCACCATGGTAACCAGGATCTACGTTCCTACCCTCACCATGGTAACCAGGATCTACGTTCCTATCCTCACCATGGTAACCAGGATCTACGTTTCTACCCTCACCATGGTAACCAGGATCTACGTTCCTACTCTCACCATGGTAATGTCGAACAGGCATGGCCAGGCGTGGCCTGCTCCTCTGGATGCTTTTTCTTATTCTTTATATTATTTTACTTAGATATTAGAAACTATTATGTTATGCCTAGATATTAGAACTCTTATGTATTGTTTAGTTATTATGCTTTACTTATATATGAATGACTTTGTGTTTCTTTTATGCTTTTATTTTGATTTATTCTTTATGTTGGAATGTTGGAATGCTCTTTGTACGATTTCAAATGGCTTTGGGTGACCATTTCAAGATGTCAAACATTTCAGTGATTCTTTATTGTGTCTAAACTCATGTAACTACATCTGCTGGAAGGGAGGGGTCGAGCTGACAGCTTCCAAAATGTGAGGTTAGGTTGAGGTCAATGGTCAGTTTATTCCTTGGGGCAACAGGTGTCGCTGGGGTCAGAAATTGTCAGTGAGAGAGGAAAATTAGAGCTAGAAGCACCTGCCTCTGGTATGTGACGTCACACTTTGTATAAAAACTCTGATGTGACGGAACTCGGCTTCAAAACTCAAGAGTCCGTGCGCGAGGCTATAGGGTAGGTTAGGGTGAGGAAGTCTCGACAGATCGGCTTAGGATCGGAGGCTCAGATGTTAGGACCTGGTTAGAACTTAGTTAGTTTTTAGAATAGTATAGACCACCATGGGCACAGGGTGGCAATTCTTTTAGAATAATTTGTTAGGATTGTAACTTGTTTAATTTAGATAAAGTTTTTTTTGTGTGATAATAAAATCTGTGTCAAGGCGTTTTCCTTTCACATTAACTTCTTATCCCCCAGACCCAATAAAGGTGCTGAGAAACTATTCTGGCGCATAGTTGAATCAGCTCTGCAGGATCGAGGGTGCTTTGATCTGATTCACGGTAAGTTTCTGAATTTTAGAAAAAAATCTGAAGAAAACTTATTTAAATGTTAAAACGTGGGTAACGAGTGATTGATCTCCAGGTCGATTTGTTTGATTTCGTGTTATAGACCTGCTCTGCAGCTTTTGTTCCTGGTAAAAGGTATGCAGAGAAATTAATAAAGAAATACATTTTTTAATAGAACGGGTAGTGAGGTTTTAGGCAAGAACCGCACGCGCTCGGTTCGTCAGTAACCAGGATCTATGTTCCTACCCTCACCATGGTAACCAGGATCTACATTCCTACCCTCACCATGGTAACCAGGATCTATGTTCCTACCCTCACCATGGTAACCAGGATCTACATTCCTACCCTCACCATAGTAACCAAGATCTACGTTCCTACCCTCACTATGGTAACCAGGATCTACGTTCCTACCTTCACCATGGTAACCAGGATCTACGTTCCTAGCCTCACCATGGTAACCAGGATCTATGTTTCCACCCTCTCTTTCAACAGCTGTGGGTGATGACCGAAAGAACAAGATCATGGATACAACTGGCCAAAAGGAGCTTCCTCGGCAGGGTGGCTGGCCTCTCACTCAGAGATAGAGGGAGCAGTTCTGCCATCCGAGAGGAGCTTGGAATAGAGCCACTCCTCCTCCAGGTCGACAGAGGAGTGAGAGAAGCCTGGGCTTCCTGTCTGAGGCTGTTCCCCCGCGACCTGGCCCTGAATAAGTGGAAGACAACGGAACAGAACGGAACGGTTTATTAAAAAGTACCTCCATCAGCAAAAAAGATGATGTTTTGAGGGTCGATTCCAGCCTTCAAAGACATCTCCTTATACTTCTCTCTTGCTGCAAGGTTGGGTGTCAGGCTGCGTTCTGTGAATTCAATTCTAAATTTGTAACAGTCATTAACTGCTCATGACTGCTTTGTAAACGACAATATCATTACAAAATATTTTACCCATAAGTGAAGTATAGTAGATGTTCTGTCCATAGTCGACGTTGTTCTCAACTACGTAACTCATAACATAGTCTTCGTTGACTTCAGTAATGGTCAGTATGGTTGGATAACCTCCCTCGTCTGATAAAATGATCGCAGCAAACTACAATAAATAACAGTCTGTAATTTTATGATGTGTGAAATCATACTGACATGTATAGGTGAATTTTCCAGGGTCATTCTCCACCCTCTTGGCCTCGATGGTGCCTCTCATACACAAACCATTACGTCTGCAAAGTGAATCATTTTAATATTCAAACACAAACTTATGTATTTAAATGATATGTTCCTGTTTGTATTTTTGGACTCACAACATTTTTTTGACGTCAATGGTTAGGTCGCCATCTGGAGATGGTTGAACTTTGTATCTTCCATTACCAAGTTGGTCTTTTTCCAGGTCAAACCATGGGGCGCTGCTGGCAAATCCAGCCTCAAACCATTCTCCTTCTACCTGTGATGCAAAGAAAGATAAAACACAAGAATCAGTCAAAATGAACACAACATGCCGTCAGTGGAAGAACTAAACACTTTGTTTAGAGAAAGATCAGAAGACATGAAGTCTGTTTTAGGATTTCACAGCTTCCACATGTCTGTAGCCCAGTGGTTCTCAAAAAGTGGGGCACCTTCCACGTCTGATCTCTGGGAACATGTTTTTTTTTTTTTACTGTTCTCAAATAAAGTGCAATACCCCTCCTCTACATTAAGGAGCAGTGGTGGTCTCATTGGCAGAGTGTGAGCAGGGAGCATTGGCTCGGTGTTACAGTTAATAAAGATATTCTTCTCCAAAATTCTGCAGCCTGGTTCATCACCAGGATTCCGTTATGTCCCACCCTACATCTCAGACCTGGTCCCACCCTACATCTCAGACCTGGTCCCACCCTACATCTCAGACCTGGTCCCACCCTACATCTCAGACCTGGTCCAACTCTACATCTCAGACCTGGTCCCACCCTACATCTCAGACCTGGTCCCACCCTACATCTCAGACTTGTTACATATTTCCATTCCCTCTCGCTCTCTCTGTTCCTCCTCTTATCTTCCCCTGCTTGTTCCACCTGCCCATCCTGTTACTATAGGGGACCCAGCCTTCAGTCGCTCTGCTTTCCAGCTTCGTAATTCTCTCCCTTGATTTACGTCATACAGACTATTTCTCCCACTTTTCAAATCCAGTCTCAAAACTTATCTTTTCAGGGAATCATACAGTTAGTCCAGTAGATAAATTTGATTGGCTATGCTTTGTTTTGGAGAGTGGGGGGAAACAGGAGAAAACCCATCGACAAAACCTGAAAAGTCCACACAGAAAGGCCGGTGTTCTGATCCGGGATCCACATCCCAACCTTGCTGTGAGGTCACCGTGGTAACCACTGCACCAACGTACTACCCCCACTATTTGGAATTAAACCTGGAAATCTATTTAACTATTAAACGGAGAAAAGACACATTTCTTTCTTTTCTCTGGTAAAAGAAGTCATTCACGTATGTTTGTTTAAACATCTCCTATAAACATAACTTCTACCAGATGCTGGAGTTTCACAAGTATCCTACCAGACTCGGGGAAAAGGTTGGTGCAGGTGAGAATTGAGCAGAAATGTTCAGAGAGATGAGTACAACGCCCAGCAGGACGAGGAGAGAAGTCATAGCTGCTGAAGATCAAACCGATGTAGATCTGGAGGTTCTTATGTTGGACCTTCAGTGTGATGAAGCTTTAATAACAGAGAGTGTGTACGTCCTTTCTCTCTCTGACACGTCAACCTTCTTACTGGAACTCTGAAAGTTTTAGAAGGACACGTCACCTCTTTGTTTCAACAGAGAGACCAGAATGAAAAAAAACAAGATGTCCGAGCTGTATGACATCAATAAAACATTCTCACATCGTTCTGATTTTCTACTGACGATCTGAAGCTTTATTAAAAACACACTTCTTTGATTCCATTGTGAAGATTTTAAAACAATTAAAAACAATCAAACAGTCGTTAAAAACATTTCAAAACATTTCCCACTGATTTAAAGCTTCCTGATCAAATACAGGAAACTCCAAGCAGGTCAAGAGTGAGTTCCAAACAGCTCCAGAACAGCTGTTAGGTGGTCCTGAGTTTGGTGGGGTGAAGCTGGAACAGCAGCTTGGTGGGACAGAGGTGGGACAGCTGCTAACATGTCAGTTGGCTCTGCGTTGGACGGAATGTGGGTTACCATGGCAATGATGTTTGAAGCTCCAGTGATTCATTATAAGATCTTAAACTGTCACAAAAAGTTCTACATCTTGACAGCAATTCACATCGTTCACTGTAGTGGAACAACACTAGTTGTTGTTTTTCAAACACCACCAGTATAAAAGCTCAATTAATAGAATACAATATAAAACTTTATTGTCTGACACAACGGTGCAGAAAGTTTTCTTTAACAGGTCTCACACAGTAAACAACCAGATGTAAAGCAGACTTAAAAATATTTAAAAATCACACACTAAAGTTAGGGTGAGCTTGTGTTCAGAGCTTTGATTGTCATTGGAATAAATGATTTTCTGTGGATTTCTTTTAATTGTGTTTTGTAGCACCGTCCTGAAGGCAGAAGGAGTGCGGTACTGCCTTCTGGACAGCTGTCAGGTCATCAGTCTTACCATGATTGCGGTTTAGAGAAATGAACCAGGCTGGGAGTTTTTAAAATCCCCAGGAATCTTTTGAAGGTGTTTAGAGGTAATCAGTTGATTCAGATGATTAGGTTAAAAACTCCTTTAGAGAACCTTTTCATAATATGCTCATTTTTTGAGACAGAAATTTTGGGTTTTCATAAGCTTTTTTTCATAAGGATGTAAGAATGTTTTATTGTTGTCACACAGCTCGGACGTCTTGTTTTCTTGTAAAACTTTCAAAGTTCCAGTAAGAAGGTTGACGTGTGCCTTCACCTGCTCAGAAAACTAAAACATTTTAATGTCAGTAAAAAAATTCTAATCATGGTTTACCGCTCACTAATTCATCCATCCTCTCTTCCAAAATCACATCTTGGTACGACTTCAAAAACAAAACTCTCAAAAATCACTAATCAAGCTGTAAAAAGATTGGTTCACCTCAACCTCCACTGTCCCTAATATATGAACGTGTTGTGATCAGGAAAGCCCTGTAAAATTTATGCTCAGATTTTCTCAGAGTGTATCTTCTCTAATTTGAGATGATTAAGCACATCTTGTTGTAATAAGATTGAAAAGCATCGTTTATCTCCTGCTGGTCAGTCAACACGGTGCCATCTTGTGCAGCAATCCCATGAAGAGCATGCTTGGCCCACGTACTTTTCAGTTGTCTTGTTCAGTACTTCTTGACTCCTCAGCCCGGAGATGAGTAGATGAGTAAAAATGTGTACTTTCAGCAACAACAACGTTCTAGAACTACTACTTACAGGATGTGTGCTCTGTGGATGTAAAATACTAAGGTGTGCAGGTGTAGATGATTACTAAATGACGTAACACAGACAGTGGGTCACGTGCAACAGAAATAAAAAAAACAATAACAGTGAATAACTTAATGAATGAATGATTATGACAAGAAATATGTAGGCTACACTAGCTGTAGTTCATGTATTTTAGGATTAAAATAACACGAGAAAAAAAAATTTGGTTCAAACAACTAGTAAACAAGATTAAAGTTTGAGTTCTTTTAAATCAGTTACAGAGTGGAGAGATTGAGAACATGCAGACATATTTACATGTTTCCTTTTGTAAAGGTGGAAAAACACTGGGTTTTTCTGGTTACCATGTTGAGGGTAGGAATGTAGAGCCTGGGTACCATGGTGAGGGTAGGAATGTAGATCCTGGATACCATGGTGAGGGTAGGAACGTAGATCCTGGTTACCACAGTGACGGTAGGAATGTAGATCCTGGTTACCCTGGTGAGGGTAGGAACGTAGATCCTGGTTATCATAGTGAGGGTAGGAACGTAAATCCTGGTTACCATGGTGAGGGTAGGAACGTAGATCCTGGTTACCATGGTGAGCGTAGGAACGAAGATCCTGGTTACCACAGTGAGGGTAGGAACGTAGATCCTGGTTACCATGGTGAGGGTAGGAATGTAGATCCTGGTTACCATGGTGAGCGTAGGAACGAAGATCCTGGTTACCACAGTGAGGGTAGGAACGTAAATCCTGGTTACCATGGTGAGGGTAGGAATGTAGATCCTGGTTACCATGGTGAGGGTAGGAATGTAGATCCTGGTTACCATGGTGAGGGTAGGAACATAGATCCTGGTTATCATGGTGAGGGTAGGAATGTAGATCCTGGTGAACAGAATCGGTTACAAAGGGCAGCCTTGGTGGAGTCCAACTCTCACTGGAAATGGAATCGACATACGCCCGGCTATACGGTTCAAGCTTTGGCACCGGTCATAAAGAGACTGGATAGCCCATATTATGGGCTCCGAGACTCCCTACTTCTGGAGCATCCCAACAGGAGTGCCTTCCTTCTCCTGATCCACAAAGCACATGTGGACTGATTAGGCAAACTACCATGAACTCTCTAGGATCCTGAAGAGGGTATAGAGCTGGTCCATTGTTCCATCTACAGGGTGGAAACCACACCGCTCCTATTCAATCTGAGACTTAAGGAGTGTGAAACCTCTGGTACATATTTAAGAAAACAAACAACTGAACAACTTTAAATCTTTTTATTTGCTGATACTTTTTAGAGAACAGACGATGAAGTGAACGTGTCTTCATGGATGAGCTGCCTGGTCCTCCGCCTGATAGCTGGCCCATGAAGATCAATCAGCTGGGCAAAACTCTAAAAGGAAACAAAGAAGAAAGAGATGAGATGTCTAAGGTTATTTGGAGAAATGGGTTTGTGTTTATTTTATATTGTTTGTATTATATCGATTTATGAGTCGATCTACGTTCCCACCTTCACCATGGTAACCAGATCTACGTTTCTACCCTCAACGTGGTAACCAGGATCTACATTCCCTTCCCTCACCATGGTAACCAGGATTTATGTTCCTACCCTCACCATGGTAACCAGGATCTACGTTCCTACCCTCACCATGGTAACCAGGATCTACGTTCCTACCCTCACCATGGTAACCCGGATCTATGTTCCTACCCTCACCATGGTAACCAGGATCTACGTTCCCACCCTCTCTTTCAACAGCTGTGGGTGATGACCGAAAGAACAAGATCATGGATGCAACTGGCCAAAAGGAGCTTCCTCGGCAGGGTGGCTGGCCTCTCACTCAGAGACAGAGGGAACAGTTCTGCCATCCGAGAGGAGCTTGGAATAGAGCCACTCTTCCTCCAGGTTGTCAGAGGAGTGAGAGAAGCCTGGGCTTCCTGTCTGAGGATGTTCCCCCCGCGACCCGGCCCTGAATAAGTGGAAGAGAACGGAACAGAACGGAACGGTTTATAAAAAAGTACCTTTATTAGGAGGAAAGACGATGTTTTGAGGGTCGATTCCAGCCTTCAAAGACATCTCCTTATACTTCTCTCTTGCTGCAAGGTTGGGTGTCAGGCTGCGTTCTGTGAATTCAATTATAAATCTGTAACAGTCATTAACTGCACATGACTGCTTTGTAAACAACAATATCATTACAAAATATTTTACCCAGAAGTGAAGTAGTATAGTAGACGTTCTGTCCTGCGTTGTTCTTTACTATGTAACTCATAATATAATCTTCGTTGACTTCAGTAAAGGTCAGTACGGTTGGATTTCCCAAAACTGGTAAAATGATAGAAGCAAACTACAATAAATAACCGTCTGTTATTTTATGATGTGTGAAATCATACTGACATGTATAGGTGAATTTTCCAGGCTCATTCTCCACCCTCTTGGCCTTGATGGTGTGTACCTCACACGTTCCATCAGGTCTGCAAAGTGAATCATTTTAATATCAAAACACAAACTTATGTATTTAAATGATATGTTCCTGTTTGTCTTTTTGGACTCACGACACTTTTTCACCATCAATGGTTAGGTCTCCATCTGGAGATGGTTGAACATTGTATTTTCCAACAGCAAGTAGGTGTTTTACCCCCGCAAACCAATGGGCGGTGCTGGCAAAACCACTCTCAAACCATTCTCCTTCTATCTGTGATGCAAAGAAAGAGAAAACACAGGAATCAGTCACAATGAACACCACATGCCGTCAGTGGAAGAACTAAACACTTTGGTTAGAGAAAGATCAGAAGACATGAAGTCTGTTTTAGGATTTCACAGCTTCCACATGTCTGTAGCCCACTGGGTTAGGATTAGGATTAGTGCTAACCCTAGTGTGTTTGACCTCTGGGAACATATTTTTATTTTTTTACTGTTCTCATATACAGTGCAATACCACTCCTCTACATTAAGGAGCAGTGGTGGTCTCATTGGCAGAGTGTGAGCAGGGAGCATTGGCTCGGTGTTACAGTTAATAAAGATATTCTTCTCTAAAATTCTGCAGCCTGGTTCATCACCAGGACTCCATTATGTCATCATATAACACCTATCCTCCAACATCTCCACTGGCTTCTCAGACCTGGTCCCACCCTACATCTCAGACCTGGTCCCACCCTACATCTCAGACCTGGTCCCACCCTACATCTCAGACCTGTTACATATTTCCATTCCCTCTCGCTCTCTCTGTTCCTCCTCTTATCTTCCCCTGCTTGTTCCACCTGCCCATCCTGTTACTATAGGGGACACAGCCTTCAGTCGCTCTGCTTTCCAGCTTCGTAATTCTCTCCCTCCTGATTTACGTCATACAGACTCTCTCCCACTTTTCAAATCCAGTCTCAAAACTTATCTCTTGAGGGATTCATACAGTTAGTCCAGTAGATAAATTTGATTGGCTCTGCTTTGTTTTGGAGAGTGGGAGGAAACAGGAGAAAACCCACGGACAAAACCTGAAAAGTCCACACAGAAAGGCCAGTGTTCTGATCCGGGACCCACAACCCAACCTTACTGTGAGGTCACCGTGGTTACCACTGCACCAACGTGCTACCCCCACTATTTGTAATTAAACCTGGAAATCTATTTAACAATTAAATGGAGAAAAGACACGTTTCATTCTTTTCTCTGGTAAAATAAGTCATTCACGTACGTTTGTTTAAACATCTCCTATAAACATAACTTCTACCAGATGCTGGAGTTTCACAAGTTTCCTACCAGACTCGGGTCGAAGTTCGGTGCAGGTTGGGGTTGAGCAGAAATGTTCAGAGAGATGAGCACAACGCCCAGCAGGACGAGCAGAGAAGTCATAGCTGCTGAAGATCAAACCGATGTAGATCTGGAGGTTCTTATGTTGGACCTTCAGTGTGATGAAGCTTTAATAACAGAGAGTGTGTACGTCCTTTCTCTCTCTGACACGTCAACCTTCTTACTGGAACTCTGAACGTTTTAGAAGGACACGTCACCTCTTTGTTTCATCAGAGAGACCAGAATGAAAAAAAACAAGATGTCCAAGCTGTGTGACATCAATAAAACATTCTCACATCGTTCTGATTTTCTACTGACAATCTGTAATGTCTTGTGTTTTGCACTTCCTGTTATATTTTGAAAACGAACTCTCTCTTGTTTCATGTTTGTTACTTACTGCCCTCGTGTGTTTCCCACAGCTGTGTATGTCCAATTGTCCCTCATTGTTTCCACCTGAGATCCCCTTCCTTTTGTGTTAAATAGTCCTTGTCTCCCCTTGTCCTGTGTCAGAGTGTTTTGGATTATGTTCATGATCTTCCTTGGGAATAAACCTTTGTTAACGAACTCTGCATCTGAGTCCTACTTATTGTTGGTTCCTGACATTACACTCTGACCACCATGGACATGACCACCTGGAAGCCCGCCTTGCGCAGCAGGAGGATTACCAGAAGAACCTGGCATCCCATATGGTCCAGATTTCCTCTCACGTCCAGAATCTTCCTTCAGGTCAGCTATGGAATCCCATTCCACCGGGTCTCTCCTCAGCAGCACCAGCTCATCCTCTCACCATGTCTACCAGGAATGTTGAGGATAAGATTGCTCCTCCTGTGAGCTACTCTGGAGAGCCGGGATCTTGCCAGGAGTTCTTAACAGCTTGTTCAATACATTTTGAACACTCTCCTCATGGCCTGGGATCTGACAGAGCCAAGATTGCCTTCATGATCTCCTACCTATCAGGAAGAGCTCGTTCTTGGGCCATGACGGAGTGGGCTCGCGATTCTCCACTCTGCTCATCACTTGCTGCTTTCAAAACCGCCCTGCAGAACACCTTTGATCCGGTGTCCACCAGCCGGGAGAAGGACCGAGAAATCACCGGGATAAGACAAGACAAGGCAAGGAAACGGTTTGTGATTACGCCATTCGTTTCCGCACGTTGGCGGCGGAGAGCGGGTGGGGTCCCACTGCCTTGTATGATACCTTCCTGAAGGGACTGGCTCGGCACATTCAGGAGCTGTTGGTGCCGCTGGATCTACCACCGGACCTGGATTCTCTCATCACACTCGCGATACGTACAGATAACCGGGGACGCCAGCTGTCTCGCCAACAGCATTATAGATCTACTGATGTGGGGTTGTCTCACACCTCAGCTGAACAAGGAGTCCACCATTCTCAAGTCAACCCACATCGCCGTTCACCCAGGGAGGGTGAAACTGAACCCATGCAGGTGGGTCGGGCGCGACTGTCCACTGAGGAACGGAGATTACGCCGGCGGGAAGGTCGGTGTTACTACTGTGGGGAGCGGAATCACCTGGTTTCCTCCTGTCCGATGAAGAAATCTACAATGGTGAGTCAGTTCTCCACTACTGCTCATTCCACACGGAGCTTCACATCTGTAGAGATAACTCACCACAACAACACCGTAAAACTACCAGCACTCATAGATTCTGGCGCTGATGACAGTTTGATGTCTTGGGATCTAGCTAACAGTTTGGGACTGTGTACTAAACTGCTAAGAAAACCCATCCAGGCCAGAGCTCTCGATGGGAAAGGACTGTTTAACATAACTCACGTCTCTGAACCTCTTCTGGTTTCCATTGAGAAACACAAAGAATTGATGAACTTTTACTTGTTCAGATGTCCGTCTAAGACGCTGATTCTGGGATACCCGTGGTTGTGCAAGCATAATCCCCAGATAGACTGGAATACAGGAATGGTTTTGAGATGGGGGCCAGATTGTGAGAAACAGCATAATTGCCTCACTAACCTGAAACAATGCATTACTGTTAGTAATCCAGTCTCTGCTCATCCCACTTCAGGTCCAAGAACCGCAGACCTTAGTACGGTGCCAGTCTGCTACCACCATCTGGGAGAAGTTTTTAGTAAGTCTAATGCTCTAAGTCTTCCACCTCATCGCCCATATGACTGTTCTATAGATCTGGTTCCAGGTTCCACCATTCCAAAGGGGCGTCTTTTCTCAATCTCCGCTCCTGAACGAGACGCACTGAACGATTACATCGACAGATCTCTCGCAGCGGGTCTTATACGTCCGTCCTCCTCTGCAGCAGGAGCGGGATTTTTCTTCGTGGGGAAAAAGGATGGATCTCTCAGACCCTGCGTTGATTACAGTGCTCTCAATAAAATTACAATAAAGAATCGATATCCCCTTCCTCTCATGTCATCTGTCTTTGACCAGCTCCAGCAGGCCAAGGTGTTTACCAAGCTTGACCTACGCAATGCATACCACCTGGTCAGGATTAGGGAAGGGGATGAGTGGAAAACCGGATTTAATACCCCTAGGAGTCACTATGAATATCTGGTCATGCCCTTTGGCCTCACAAACGCTCCTGCAGTGTTTCAAGCGATGATCAACGATGTCCTAAGAGACTTCTTGGATCACTTTGTTTATGTTTACCTGGATGACATTCTCATTTATTCCCCTGACTTGGAGTCTCACAAAATCCATGTCACTAAGGTCCTTCAGCGTCTCTTGGAAAATGACCTCTACGTCAAGGCTGAGAAAAGCGAGTTTCATGCCACGACAATCTCCTTCCTCGGCTTTATAGTGTCAGCCGGTAAGGTAGAGATGGATCCTGCCAAAGTGAATGCTGTGATGGATTGGCCAACGCCTGTGAGCCGCAAGAAACTACAACAGTTTTTAGGCTTTGCTAATTTCTACAGACGGTTTATCAGAGGTTTCAGCACCGTGGCCGCTCCGCTCCATGCTCTCACGTCTCGTCAAGCGTTGTTCAGATGGACACCAGATGCTGAGAAAGCATTTCAGACTCTTAAGCAACGCTTCTCTTCGGCTCCGGTGCTCACACTTCCAGATCCTCGCCGCCAATTCGTGGTTGAAGTGGATGCCTCTAACGAGGGGATTGGGGCAATTCTTTCCCAGCGGTCAGAAAACGACAGCAAAATCCACCCCTGTGCTTTCCTGTCTCGGCGACTGTCTAAGGCCGATTAAACTATGACGTTGGCAACCGGGAGTTGCTGGCAGTTAAGGTGGCTCTGGAGGAGTGGCGGCATTGGCTCGAGGGAGCGGCTCATCCCTTCATTGTCTGGACGGACCATAAGAACCTTGAGTATATCCGCAATGCAAAGAGACTTAATTCTCGCCAGGCCAGGTGGGTTATTTTTTAACCGCTTTTCTTTCTCTTTATCTTACAGGCCGGGGTCCAAGAACATCAAGCCTGATGCCCTGTCTCGTCTATACGACCCCGAGCCTGTTGCCAAGGAACCAGAGCCTATCCTTCCACAAACCTGTGTGGTTGGAGCGGTGACTTGGCAGATAGAGAATGAGGTCAAGCAGGCCAACAGTGGGACGCCTTTGCATACTGGATGTCCGGACAATCGTCTATTTGTCCCTCCGGCGTTACGCTCAAGGGTGATTCATTGGGCCCACGCCTCACTGCTTTCTTGTCATCCAGGCGTCCGGCGGACTATGTACAGCATCTCGAGGAGATTCTGGTGGCCGTGCATGGAGAAGGAGGTCCGGGAGTACGTGGCAGCATGTTCAGTCTGTGCCAGAAACAAAACCTCATCCAGGGCCCGCATGGGACTGCTTCAACCACTTCCCATTCCCTCTCGCCCATGGGCTGAGATATCCATGGACTTTGTCACAGGGCTTCCGGTTTCTCAAGGTAACAACACTGTACTAACTGTTGTTGACAGGTTTTCAAAGATGGTCAGGTTTATTCCCCTGTCCAGACTGCCTTCGGCCAAAAAGACGGCTGAGATAATGATGAACCACGTCTTCCGATATCATGGTTTCCCTAAGGACATTGTTTCTGACCGGGGGCCTCAGTTTGTGTCCCGGTTCTGGAGGGAGTTTTGCCGACTCATCGACGCCAGGGTCAGCTCGACCTCTGGTTATCATCCGGAATCCAACGGCCAGACTGAACGCCTCAACCAACAGCTGGAAACTGGTCTCCGATGTTTGGTCTCCCAGAACCCCTCAACATGGAGCAAGAACCTGGTCTGGGTGGAGTATGCCCACAATTCCTTGATTACCACAGCCACGGGTATGTCTCCATTCAAGTGTGTTTTTGGTTATGACCCTCCCCTTTTTGCAGACCTGGAGCCGGAGGTCTCTGTTCCATCGGCCCACGCCCTAGTTCGGCGCTGTCGCAGCATTTGGGCTGCCGCCCGCCAGGTTCTGCTCCGCCAACGAGATCGTGTTAAGAAGGCTGCCGATCGTAGGCGTTGTCCTGCCCCAATCTATCGACCCGGACAGCGGGTGTGGCTCTCCACCAAGGATCTCAACCTACAAGTGCCCTGTAGAAAGCTGGCTCCCCGGTTTGTGGGTCCATTTCCCGTTACCAAGGTTGTTGGTCCGGCGGCTGTTCGCCTTCGTCTGCCTCGGTCCCTCCGTGTTCATCCTACTTTCCACGTTAGCAAGGTGAAGCCAGTGGTGAATAGTCCACTTGTTCCTCCAACTGTGCCCCCACCGCCGCCCAGAATGATCGGGGGTGGCCCAGTGTACACTGTGCGGGAGATTCTGGATGTCCGACGCAGGGGTCGGGGGCGTCAGTTTCTGGTGGACTGGGAGGGGTATGGTCCTGAGGAGCGGGAATGGATTCCGGAGTGATTCATCTTGGACAAATCTCTCATAAAGGACTTCTACAAGTCTCGTGGTCCTGGACCGTCCAGTGCCGGTCTTTGAGGGGGGGTACTGTAATGTCTTGTGTTTTGCACTTCCTGTTTTATTTTGAAAACGAACTTTCCTCTTGTTTCATGTTTGTTACTTCCTGCCCTAGTGTGTTTCCCACAGCTGTGTATGTCTAATTGTCCCTCATTGTTTCCACCTGAGATCCCCTTCCTTCTGTGTTAAATAGTCCTTGTCTCCCCTTGTCCTGTGTCAGAGTGTTTTGGATTATGTTCATGATCTTCTTTGGGAATAAACCTTTATAAAGAACTCTGCATCTGAGTCCTACTTATAGTTTGTTCATGACACAATCTGAATCTTTATTAAAAACACACTTCTTTGATTCCATTGTGTAGATTTTAAAGAGATTAAAAACAAACAAGGCGCAGCACGTTTGCGCAGTAGGTACCACAGTGACCTCACAGCAAAAATGTCGTGGGCTCGAGTCCCGGGTGGGAACGAGGCTTAGAAAATCAGAACGATGTGAGAATGTTTTATTGATGTCACACAGCTCGGACATCTTGTTTTTTTTCATTCTGGTCTCTCTGTTGAAACAAAGAGGTGACGTGTCCTTCTAAAACTTTCAGAGTTCCAGTAAGAAGGAAGCTTGTTTACAACAATTTGATACGGGCTCTCTAGAACATTTTTTTAATTTATTTTTTATGGCAGGAGACGCCCCTTGAGATGTGACATCTCGTTTTCAAGAGGGTCCTCAACCTAACAAGCATGTTTTTCAGAGAGTGGGAGGAAACCGGAGTACTCAGAGGAAACCCACACAGACACAGGGTGAACCATTTAATTTAATCAGACATTTATGAACACAAAATAAACTACCATTGCAAATACAAATACACAGTCTGAAAAGAAACCAGATCTTTGATGTCTTGTTCTAATCCAGGGGTCACCAACTTCTTTGGTACCGAGGGCTACTTCGAGGGCACTGAGTGATGCAAAGGGCACCACTACATTTGCAACCAATTAAAACAAATCATCACATCTGTTACACTTAGTAACACATCTGTAACAGTATTTCAATATATTAAAATTTATCTTTGCCATGGTACTTACATTTTGCCACCAACATCTGGCATTTGTTTCGTTGTCAGTGGGAGGCCTGGCATGCATGCTCTTCACCAGTGTACTGTTATCTTGGATGTAAGTTGACACTGCAACTCTGAGTGACTCTTGCAGATGTGCATCAGTGAGGCGGGTTCTGTGTTTATTCTTAATGAAGTTCATGTCAGAAAAGGCTGATTCACACAGATAGGTTGAACCAAACATGCTGGCAACCTTCATGGCTGCTGTGAATACACCACTGTACTTTTCAGTGTCTGCAAGGCACCAAAAGTTCGATGCGGCCTCGTTGGCTTTGAGGTGGAGGTCATTTTGCAATGTTACAATTTCAATCTCCACCTGTCCAACATCCGCAGTTCACTCCGCCGCGATTCACGTGCGCGCGCCCTAAATGTCTTTTTCGCAGGTAGTCAACTTAGAGGAGCGATAAGATCACTTTTATCCATTTTGCCTGTGAAAAAGACATTTAAACGGGCGCGCAGACGTGAATCGCGGCGGAGTGAACCGCGGCTCACTTGACCGCGGTCTCTAAATGAGGCTTCAGTTGCTTTTTCAGAGTTTTTTTACCGGCCTCGTAAAAAAAGATTGCTGTTTGGTCAAAGCTGCCTTTAACTCACGGACTTTTTCCGTCCGTACCGTGCTGCCAGGTGGGTAGTGAGCATAGTTGCTTTTGTGACATGAATTGAAATGTCTCTCCACGTTGTGCCGCTTAGCCGTCGCCACAGTCGCACCGCAGATGAGACAAACACAGTTTTCTTTTACGTTGGTGAAAAAGAATTCTTGCTCCCATTCACAGTGAAAATTATAAGTTCTCTTCCTTTTTTCTGCCATGTTTTGTGGGTAAAAAAAAAACGTGCTCGCAATCTCATCTATGTAAAGCTGGATATCATACGCATTTGAGTGACCTCCGACGTCACTCTACGTCAGAGTTCATGTATTAAACTTTTTTTGTGATATTTTTTTTTTAACTTTTTTATATATTAGTTTTTAAATTTACTGTAAATGAAATTAAAAAAGAATAGCAACTCAATTAAATAAAATTTTAGACAGAGCTAATTTGTGATTAGTGCTATTTTTAGAACTGGCCTGCGGGCACCTGATGGGTGGCACCGTGTTGGTGACCCTTGTTCTAATCTGTTCCATAAATTTACACCAACAGAAGAAATACAGTGTTGTTTTACATTGGTTCGGACTTTAGGCTTTTTGAAAACATCGGACATGAAAACTCTACACAGAAAGGCTAGTGTTTCAAACCTTGTCCCCCACCTGGGATTCAGACCCACAACCTTGTTGATGTGAGGCCACTGTGCCATCCACTGTGCTACCCACTGTGCTACCCACTGTGCCATCCACTGTGCCACCCACTGTGCCATCCACTGTGCCATCCACTGTGCCATCCACTGTGCCACTCACTGTGCTACCCACTGCACCACCGTGCTGCAAACATCATGTGGACTCTTTAAGATTATTTTATAACTTCACCAGCTGCCCTGTTGAGAATGTTTCCCTCCATAGAAATCTTAAAAGTATTGATCAAGATCTCACATCTTCTGAGACGTCTGATTTCTGTACCAACAAACCCTGGTCCAGTTGCTTTCAAACTTTCAAAGTTCTAGTAAGAAGGTTGACGTGTGCCTTCACCTGCTCAGAAAACTAAAACATTTTAATGTCAGTAAAAAAATTCTAATCATGGTTTACCGCTCACTAATTCATCCATCCTCTCTTCCAAAATCACATCTTGGTACAACTTCAAAAACAAAACCTTCAAAAATCACTAATCAAGCTGTAGAAAGATTGGTTCACCTCAACCTCCACTGTCCCTAATATATGAACGTGTTGTGATCAGGAAAGCCCTGTAAAATTTATGCTCAGATTTTCTCAGAGTGTATCTTCTCTAATTTGAGATGATTAAGCACATCTTGTTGTAATAAGATTGAAAAGCATCGTTTATCTCCTGCTGGTCAGTCAACACGGTGCCATCTTGTGCAGCAATCCCATGAAGAGCATGCTTGGCCCTCGTACTTTTCAGTTGTCTTGTTCAGTACTTCACCTGTTGTGTGAGGCCTTTAAGGGCCTGCATTTTCTTTATCTTTTCTCTCAATCTTCAATACTCACAGGTGCTGGATGGATTCTAAAGCGAGGTTTGGCTGATTTCTCCCAGCTGCGCATACTTAACTCTGGATATAAAAGACCTGGCTTTACCTACAGTCGTCATCAGTTCTTCAGCTAACCCTGTGGTAAACTGACCACCTCTCACTATGTTTATTTTGTCACCATGTACTTATATTTTCATTCTCCCCACAGGAACCTTCAGCCTTTCCTCCTGGCCATCCAGCACTTCCCTATGGACACTTTTGGACACTTCCTTTGTTACGTACTTAATAAACTGTTAATCCATCCCACACCCCACATAACATCACCTGCTTTATCCCCATGTTCATACATGTTACTCAGATTTTTTGATAGAGTATGAAGTGAGCCTGTCATACTCAGCACTAAGTAATAATAATAATAATAATAATAATAAAGCATTGAACTTATACAGAGCTTTTCTAGAAACTCAAAGACGCTTTACACACACACACACACACAAACATTCCTGATGATGAGCTACCATACAAGGTGCATACCGCTATCATCAGAAGCAACTGGGGGTTCGACGTCTTGCTCAAGGACACGTCGACATGGACTCTGGACGGGGCATCGAACCTGCAACCTTCCGGTATGGGACGGTCACCCTACCCACACGTTCTTTGTATCTTGAGTGGGATTTTGAGAGTGCTTTTGATCCACATCAGCAATTTGTTTCTCCAAATCTTTCTGTCTCGCAAGCAAGTCACGTTTCTTTTTGGTCGTGAATGATATTACCTAACCTCTAGACCAGATACATCTGGTCCGAAATAAAATCAAGGAATGTCTGGTCATTCAGTTAGAGAGTTTAATCTCCAGTATGTCCTGGGGGGAAAGGAGGCAGGAACAGACCATTTCAACACAAGGGGAGCATGATCCGATATTACAATCGGTTGATAGTCGCATAGCTGTACATTTGGAGTCAGTTTATTGACCGGAAGTCACTTCAGCTTTCATTTATATTTGAATCAAAGTGACAGCAGGACTTTTTTTTATTATTATTTATCTTGGACAGGGTAGCATGTTCTCAAATCAACATAAACATTATTTTGTACAGCAACTCAATAGGGATAATAACAAGGTATGACAAGTGCACAAATCAAAGTTTCTAATGTCCAAGAAGGAGTGGGGAGAAGAAAACTTATTTAACCCCACCCCAGTGCTCATATGATACATATTTACAATAATTAATTCATTTTATGTTGTTTTAACCTTAAGACAATTAAATGAAAGGATACGGACTTGGTTACTAAAACCAACCAGTAGGACCTGGTTACAAGTACCAACATAATAGTACCAACATAATAGGGAGCAGTAGTAAGAGAAAAAGAAAGTTCTACAGTAAGGAAAAAAAAACAAATGAAAAACACACACACACAAAAAACGAATACACTCCAACAGAAGACAGTGATATAATTACATTAGACATTTCATATACTGTGACCAAATCATGTTTGTAGTTTAGTTTGAACATATTTACATTTTGATATTACTTGTAGGATTTGTCCAGACTATTCCAGAGTTTTACACCACGTACAGACATGCAAAAACCTTTTTTAGTGGTTCTCACTTTGGGCAGTTTAAAGTCTCCTATTACTCAGGTTATGTGATTTTTCATTCAGATTAAATAGACTTTGTAAATTTTTTGGCAGTAGTTTGTGGTATGCTTTAAATATTGTGATTGCTGAGTAGTACTGAGAAAGGTCTTTAAATTTTAAGAATTTAGAGTTTGCAAAGAGGTTGTGAGTATGTTCCAAAAGAGCAACTTTATGTATAATTCGTAGTGCTCTTTTCTGTAAGACAGTTAAGGGCATTAGTGTCGTCTGATAGGTGTTCCCCCATACTTCAACACCATAAGTGAGATATGGAAGAACCATCGAGCAATACAATGTGCACAAGGAGTTGAAATCAAGGTGATGTTTAATTTTATTTATTATAGAGAGACTTTTGGATATTTTTGCTTTTACATGTCTGACGTGGGGTTTCCAAGACAGTTTATTGTCTATGATGATTCCAAAAATTTTGCTTCGTCTACAGTCTCAATTTGGACATTTTCAATTACAATTGGTTGTTTGGAGCTTGTTTTTGTATTTCCAAAGAACATGACTTTAGTTTTGTTCAGATTAAGAGATAATTTATTAAAATCCATCCACTTCTTTATTTTGTTGAGCTCTGTATTGACTGTACTGATAAGTTCATTGTAATTATGACTGCTATAGAATATATTTGTATCATCTGCAAACAGTATGAGTTTTAGTGACTGTGATACCATAAGAATATCGTTTATGTAAATATTAAAAAGTTTTAGTCCCAATACGGAGCCTTGGGTAACACCACAAGAAATACTAAGAGTCTCAGATGAAGAAGACCCTATTTGTACATATTGAGTTCTTTCCGTTAAATAGCTTTGTATCCATTCCCCAGCGATTCCCCTTATCCCTTGTTCTTGTAAATTTTGAAGTAATATTGCATGATTGATTGTATCAAAAGCTTTCTTTAAATCTATAAAAATTCCAATTGCATATTTTTTACAATCTATCACACTTGGTATTTCCTCAGTTGCGTCAAGTGTAGCCATGTAGACATATAGCCATATAGACATGCAGTCAATCAGAAACTCTAAGAAGGAACTCAGATCTCCACAGACAGTTCACACATTCTGTACTCACACTACACCCTGTTACCATCCGGTCGTAGGTTCAGATCCCTCTCACTTAAGATCAAGAGAGCCACATCCAGCTTCATACCAACCTCAATCTGACTGCTGAATGGCTGAGGGGCCTCGTGACGGATGGACATGTACTGAAGAAATAAATAAATAATCTTATTTATTGATTTTTTTCTATTTTTATTTATTTATATTTTATTGTTTTATGATGTTTTTAATGAATGTGGTTTTGGATCCATTTGTCTGTGTTTGTCCCGGTGCTCTGGCAGTAAATGAAGTTCCTAACGGACAAATAAAGTTATAACTGAATTGAAATGAAATGTCTGGTCCTTGTTTTGCCCGCTCAAAATGATCACCAGAAGAGGATTTCTTTTTTTATCTTTTATTCTGTGGGTTTTTAAGAAAACAGGAACATGTTCATGAACCATGAATCATGAAGAGCCTTTGTAAAAAAACAAAACAAAAAACAACAACTGTAGTGTATAGTGTACAGTGTCAGGATCCCCTCACCTGCCACCAGAGGAAGCCCTGAACCTTCCTATCTCACCTGGATTCCAACCTTATCCTGAACACATGGGTGATTAGCCTGGTATCAATCAGCTGTGCATTGTCAGCCTGATGCTCATATGAAGACAATCACCCCAGATTTTCTTGCTGGGTCATTACCATCCCTTCCAGCCAGGTCATCTTGGTTCTGACCATGTTTGAACTCTGCTATTATTTGGACTCTTGGAATCCTGAGTTAATCCTGTGCCCTTTGCTTTAGAGACTTATTTGAATTGTGTTGATAAACCTTGTTTGATGTCCTCCTCACGCCACATCCTCAAACCCTGACATACAAAATATTTAAAATTAGAAACAAAAATATTCAATTCAATTTTTTGTATAGCCCAAAATCACAAAATGTCTGTCTCAATGGGCTTCACATGAAAGATTCAGGAAGATGAAAAAATAGGAAAGGAAAACACAAATACGCAGCAAGAAAACAGTTTTAGCAAAGACATTCCTGACCTTTGACTCTCCTTCACGGTGAGGAAAAACTCCTAAAAAAACATCAATGGGGAAAACATAAGAAACCTCATTGGGATCCACACGAAAGATAGATCCCTCCCCCGGGACGAGCATCCAATGGGTCTAAGACTATTGTTTACATATTAGCTTATTCTACTCTTCTTCTTCTTTCATCATTTCCCTTCAGGGGTCACTACAGCAAGTCAGTTTCTTCCATCTAACCCTATCTGCTGCATCCTCTTCAGTCACACCAACTATCTTCATGTCTTACTTCAGTGTATCCATGAACCTCCTCTTTGGTCTTCCTCTAGTCCTCTTTCCAGGTGGTTCCAAACCCAGCATCCTTCTTCTGATGTACTCTCTCTCTCTCCTCTGCACATGTCCAAACCATCTCAGTCTGACCTCTCTGACTTTAAAACCTCTAACATGTGCTGTTCCTCTGATCCTGGTCACTCCCAGAGAGATCCTCAGCATCTTCATCTCTGCTACCTCCGTCTCTGTTTACTGTCTTTTTCTCAGTGACACTGTTTCTAATTTCAAAATATTACCTTATTCTACTCTACAGCTAAATATCTAAAGAAGTCAATAGATGTTCTTCATCCTGATGGAAACACGGGGGACTCCTCAGCCCGGAGATGTCCAGGACGGGGATGAGTAGATGTTCTTCATCCTGATGGAAACACGGGGGACTCCTCAGCCCGGAGATGTCCAGGACGGGGATGAGTAGATGAGTAAAAATGTGTACTTACAGCCGTAACAAAGTTCCAGAACTACTACTTACAGGATGTGTGTTCTATGGATGTAAAATACTAAGGTGTGCAGGTGTAGATGATTACTAGATGATGTTATACAGACAGTGGGTCACGTGCAACAGAAATAAAAAAACAATAACAGTGAATAACTTTAGCAAATAATGGATGAATGATTATGACAAGAAATGTGCAGGTTACGTTTGCTGTAGTTCATGTATTTTAGGATTAAAATAACATGAAAAAAAAAAACCTTTGGTTCAAACAACAAGTAAACAAGATTAAAGTTCCAGTTCTTTTAAATCAGTTACAGAGTGGAGAGACTGAGAACATGCAGATATATTTACATGTTTCTTTTTGTAAAGGTGGAAAACCACTGGGTTTTTCTGGTTACCATGTTGAGGGTAGGAACCTAGATCCTGGTTACCACGGTGAGGGTAGGATCGTAGATCCTGGTTACCACGGTGAGGGTAGGAATGTAGATCCTGGTGAACAGAATCGGTGACAAAGGGCAGCCTTGGCTGAGTCCAACTCTCACTGGAAATGGAATCGATATACGCCCGGCTATACGGTTCAAGCTCTGGCACCGGTCATACAGAGACTGGAAAGCCAATACTATGGGCTCCGAGACTCCCTACTTCTGGAGCATCCCCACAAGAGTGCCTTCCTTCTCCTGATCCACAAAGCACATGTGGACTGATTAGGCAAACTACCATGACACCTCTAGGATCCTGAAGAGGGTATAGAGCTGGTCTGTTGTTTCACGTCCGGGATGGAAACCCCACTGCTCCTTTTCAATCTGAGACTTAAGGAGTGTGATCCCTCTGGTACATATTTATGAAAACAAACAACTGAACAACTTTAAATCTTTTTATTTGCTGATACTTTTTAGAGAACAGACGATGAAGTGAACGTGTCTTCATGGATGAGCAGTCTGGTCCTCCGCCTGATAGCTGGCCCATGAAGATCAATCAGCTGGGCAAAACTCTAAAAAGAAACAAAGAGGAAAGAGATAAGGTTATTTGGAGAAATGGGTTTGTGTTTATTTTATATTGTTTTGTATATCGATTTATAGGTCGATCTACATTCCTACCCTCACCATAGTAACCAGGATCTACGTTCCTACCCTCACCATGGTAAACAGGATCTACGTTCCTACCCTCACCATGGTAACCAGGATCTATGTTCCCACCCTCTCTCTCAACAGCTGTGGGTTATGACCGAAAGAACAAGATCATGGATACAACTGGCCAAAAGGAGCTTCCTCGGCAGAGTGGCTGGCCTCTCACTCAGAGACAGAGGGAACAGTTCTGCCATCTGAGAAGAGCTTGGAAGAGAGCCACTCCTCCTCCAGGTCGACAGAGGAGTGAGAGAAGCCTGGGCTTCCTGTCTGAGGATGTACCCCCGCGACCCGGCCCTGAATAAGTGGAAGAGAACGGAACGGTTTATAAAAAAGTACCTTTATTAGGAAGAAAGACGATGTTTTGAGATTTGAATCCAGCCTTTAGAGACATCTCCTTATACTTCTCTCTTGCTGCAAGGTTGGGTGTCAGGCTGCGTTCTGTGAATTCAATTTATAAATTTATTCGCACAAGACTGCTTTGTAAACAACAATATCGCGACAAATTATTTTACCCATAAGTGCAGTAAAGTAGATGTTCTGTCCTGCGTTGTTCTCAACTATGTAATTCATAGTGTAATCTTTGTTGACTTCAGTAACGGTCAGTACGCTTGGATTTCCCTCTACTGATAAAATGAGAGCAGCAAAGAACAGTAAGTGTTTGTTGTTTTATGATGTGTGAAATCATACTGACATGTATAGGTGAATTTTCCAGGCTCATTCGCCACCCTGCTGGCCTTGATGGTGTTTCTCAAACACATTCCATTTGGTCTGCAAAGTGAATCATTTTGATATTAAAACACAAACTTATGTATTTAAATGATGTGTTCCTGTTTGTCTTTTTGGACCCACCCCATTTTTTCAAAGTCAATAGTTAGGTCTCCATCTGCAGATGGTTGAACTTTGTATTTTCCAATTGCAAGTTGGTCTTTTACCCCCCCAAACCAATGGGCGGTGCTGCCAAATCCAGTCTCAAACCAATCTCCTTTCACCTGTGATGAAAAGAAAGAAAAAACACAAGGACCAGTCAAAATAAACACAACATGCCGTCAGTGGAAGAACTAAACACTTTGTTTAGAGAAAGATCAGAAGACATGAAGTCTGTTTTAGGATTTCACAGCTTCCACATGTCTGTAGCCCAGTGGTTCTCAAAAAGTGGGGCCTCTTCCACGTTTGACCTCTGGGAACATGTTTTTTTTTTTTTTTTTTTCTTTTTTTACTGTCGAAGAAAGTTGATATTTACTCTTTGATATTTTACTCTTTGTCTTTATACATTTTAAAAAGAATAACATTTTACTTTTTATTCAATAAAGATATGCTTATGAATCTTTGATTTACTTTTTATTCAATAAAGATATGTTCTTGAATGTTTTATTTGCTAAGGTTGTGCTTGGATGATAAATGCTTGCTGAGTGTGACAAAATTCTATAGAATTTTTGGTATGTAAAGGTCATTGGGGAGCAGACCACATGGAGCCACGAGAAGCCAACTTAAATCGGCGTGACTCCGGGAGGTTGTTTGTTTGTTTTTCAGGAATTAAGAAAGGAACATCTGTCTTTTGCATAAAGAAGAAATGGGAGAACGAGAACGAATGACCAAGTGGAGGAAAGAGAAGGCGCCTTAATTAATGAATATTCATGAACTGAATGTCTGCTAAAAATTTGGCAATTCTCAGTAGGTTGTGGTCTCTCTTGTAACTTCACAGAGGAACACAGGTGTGTTCTGTCAGGCAACTGAGACCCAGATGCATCTGTCTAGATTTTGTTGTTGAGGAATGAATATTTGAAATTGAGACATTTGTTGAATCCTGGTGGTATTTTAAATACTTGGTATGCTATAAATATCTAGTTATCTTAGTATTGGAATCACTGGCCTCCTGTCTTCAGTCTGGACACGCAAGAAAGACCGGGTGGTGAGATTATTAATTAATTATTGATAATTAAAGTAATTATTGGATTTAATCAAACCTGAAAAGAAAAGAAACCACAGATTCTTTCACTGTTCACAAATACAGTGCAATACCCCTTCTCTACATTAAGGAGCAGTGGTGGTCTCATTGGCAGAGTGTGAGCAGGGAGCATTGGCTCGGTGTTACAGTTAATAAAGATATTCTTCTCCAAAATTCTGCAGCCTGGTTCATCACCAGGACTCCATTATGTCATCATATAACACCTATCCTCCAACATCTCCACTGGCTTCTCATAAAACAAAGGATTATTTTCAAAATTCTCCTCATCACTTTCTCTCCCTCCTGATTTACATCATACAGACTTTCTACCACTTTTCAAATCCAGTCTCAAAATTTATCTTTTCAGGGAATCATACAGTTAGTCCAGTAGATAAATTTGATTGGCTCTGCTTTGTTTTGGAGAGTGGGAGGAAACAGGAGAAAACCCACGGACAAAATATGAAAATTCCACACAGAAAGGCCAGTGTTCTGATCCGGGACCCACATCCCAACCTTACTGTGAGGTCACCGTGGTTACCACTACACCAACGTGCTACCCCCACTATTTGTAATTAAACCTGGAAATCTATTTAACAATTAAATGGGGAAAAGACACATTTCTTTCTTTTCTCTGGTGAAATAAGTCATTCACATACGTTTGTTTAAACATCTCCTATAAACATAACTTCTACCAGATGCTGGAGTTTCACAAGTATCCTACCAGACTCGGGGAAAAGTTCGGTGCAGGTTGGGGTTGAGCAGAAATGTTCAGAGAGATGAGCACAACGCCCAGCAGGACGAGGAGAGAAGTCATAGCTGCTGAAGATCAAACCGATGTAGATCTGGAGGTTCTTATGTTGGACCTTCAGTGTGATGAAGCTTTAATAACAGAGAGTGTGTACGTCCTTTCTCTCTCTGACACGTCAACCTTCTTACTGGAACTCTGAAAGTTTTAGAAGGACACGTCACCTCTTTGTTTCAACAGAGAGACCAGAATGGAAAAAACAAGATGTCCGAGCTGTGTGACATCAATAAAACATTCTCACATCGTTCTGATTTTCTACTGACGATCTGAAGCTTTATTAAAAACACACTTCTTTGATTTCATTGTGAAGATTTTAAAACAATTAAAAACAATCAAACAGTCGTTAAAAACATTTCAAAACATTTCCCACTGATTTAAAGCTTCCTGATCAAATACAGGAAACTCCAAGCAGGTCAAGAGTGAGTTCCAAACAGCTCCAGAACAGCTGTTAGGTGGTCCTGAGTTTGGTGGGGTGAAGCTGGAACAGCAGCTTGGTGGGACAGAGGTGGAACAGCTGCTAACATGTCAGTTGGCTCTGCGTTGGACGGAATGTGGGTTACCATGGCAATGATGTTTGAAGCTCCAGTGATTCATTATAAGATCTTAAACTGTCACAAAAAGTTCTACATCTTGACAGCAATTCACATCCTTCAATGTAGTGGAACAACACTAGTTGTTGTTTTTCAAACACCACCAGTATAAAAGCTCAATTAATAGAGTACAGTAAAAAAACTATTGTCTGACACAACGGTGCAGAAAGTTTTCTTTAACAGGTCTCACACAGTAAACAACCAGATGTAAAGCAGACTTAAAACCATTTAAAAATCACACACTAAAGTTAGGGTGAGCTTGTGTTCAGAGCTTTGATTGTCATTGGAATAAATGATTTTCTGTGGATTTCTTTTAATTGTGTTTTGTAGCACCGTCCTGAAGGCAGAAGGGTTAAGGAGTGATGAAGAGGGAGGCTTTCCTGATCACAACATGTTCATATATTAGGGACAGTGGAGGTTGAGGTGAACCAATCTTTTTACAGCTTGATTAGTGATTTTTGAGAGTTTTGTTTTTGAAGTCGTACCAAGATGTGATTTTGGAAGAGAGGATGGATGAATTAGTGAGCGGTAAACCGTGATTAGAATTTTTTTACTGACATTAAAATGTTTTAGTTTTCTGAGCAGGTGAAGGCACATGTCAACCTTCTTACTGGAACTTTCAAAGTTTTAGAAGGCCATGTCACCTCTTTGTTTCAACAGAGAGACCAGAATAAAAAAAACCGAGATGTCCGAGTTTTTTTCATTCTGCTCAACACTACTCGAGTAGAGTAGGTCGAGCTGGCCATCCTTACATTACCATCCCTTCCAGCCAGGTCATCTTGGTTCTGACCATGTTTGAACTCTGCTATTATTTGGACTCTTGGAATCCTGAGTTAATCCTGTGCCCTTTGCTTTAGAGACTTATTTGAATTGTGTTGATAAACCTTGTTTGATGTCCTCCTCACGCCACATCCTCAAACCCTGACATACAAAATATTTAAAATTAGAACCAAACAGAGAAAAATTCAATGAATTTTTTTTTTTTTGTATTGCCCAGAATAACAGAACTTTTGTCTCAATGGGTTCACATGAAAGATTCAGAAAGATGAAAAAAGAGGAACGTTTAAACACAAATACACAGCAATAAACCTAACTAATAAATGCTAACTAGACAATATGAGAACATTCCTGTCCGTAGACTCTCCTTCACAGCGAGGAAAAACTCCTAAAAAAAAAAAAAAAAACATCAATGGGAAAAAAAAATAAGAAACCTCATGGGGATCCAAAAGAAAGGGAGATCCCTCTCCCGGGACGAGCATCCAATGTGTTAAAGATTATTTTTTAAATATTAGCTCATTGTAATCTACAGCTAAATATCTAAAGAAGTCAATAGATGTTTTTTTATCCTGATGGAAACACGGGGGACTCCTCAGCCCGGAGATGTCCAGGACGGGGATGAGTAGATGAGTAAAAACGTCTATTTACAGCCGTAACAACGTTCCAGAACTACTACTTACAGGATGTGTGTTCTATGGATGTAAAATACTAAGGTGTGCAGGTGTAGATGATTACTAAATGACGTAATACAGACAGTGGGTCACGTGCAACAGAAATAAAAAACAATAACAGTGAATAACTTTAGAAAATAATGGATGAATGATTATGACAAGAAATGTGCAGGTTACGTTTGCTGTAGTTCATGTATTTTAGGATTAAGATAACACGAGAAAAAAAACCTTTGGTTCAAACAACAAGTAAACAAGATTAAAGTTCCAGTTCTTTTAAATCAGTTACAGAGTGGAGGGACTGAGAACTGAAGGAATGTAGATCCTGGTTACCATGGTGAGGGTAGGAATGTAGATCCTGGTTACCAAGGTGAGGGTAGGAACGTAGATCCTGGTTACGACGGTGAGGGTAGGAACGTAGATCCTGGTTACCACGGTGAGGGTAGGAATGTAGACCCTGGTTACCACGGTGAGGGTAGGAAAGTAGATCCTGCTTACCATGGTGAAGGTAGGACCATAGCTCCTGGTTACCACGGTGAGGGTAGGAATGTAGATCCTGGTTACCACGGTGAGGGTAGGAACGAAGATCCTGGTTACCATGGTGAGGGTAGGAACGTAGATCCCGGTTACCATGGTGAGGGTAGGAACGTAGATCCTGGTTACCATGGTGAGGGTAGGAACGTAGATCCTGGTTACCACGGTGAGGGTAGGAATGTAGATCCTGGTTACCATGGTGAGGGTAGGAACGTAGATCCTGGTTACCACGGTGAGGGTAGGAATGTAGATCCTGGTTACCATGGTGAGGGTAGGAACGTAGATCCTGGTCACCAAGGTGAGGGTAGGAACGTAGATCCTGGTTACCACGGTGATGGTAGGAACGTAGATCCTGGTTACCATGGTGAGGGTAGGAATGTAGATCCTGGTTACCATGGTTAGGGTAGGAACGTAGATCCTGGTTACCATGGTGAGGGTAGGATTGTAGCTCCTGGTTACCACGGTGAGGGTAGGAATGTAGATCCTGGTTACCATTGTGAGGGTAGGAATGTAGATCCTGGTTATGACGGGGAGGGTAGGAACGTAGATCCTAGTTGCCATGGTGAGGGTAGGAATGTAGATCCTGGTGAACTGAATCGGTGACAAAGGGCAGCCTTGGCTGAGTCCAACTCTCACTGGAAATGGAATCGATATACGCCCGGCTATACGGTTCAAACTCTGGCACCGGTCATACAGACACTGGATAGCCCACACTATGGGCTCCGAGACTCCCTACTTGTGGAGCATCCCAACAGGAGTGCCTTCCTTACCCTGATCCACAAAGCACATGTGGACTGATTAGGCAAACTACCATGGCACCTCTAAGATCCTGAAGAGGGTATAGAGCTGGTCTGTTGTTCCACGTCCGGGATGGAAACCCCACCGCTCCTCTTCAATCTGAGACTTAAGGAGTGTGATCCCTCTGGTACATATTTATGAAAACAAACAACTGAACAACTTTAAATCTTTTTATTTGCTGATGCTTTTTAGAGAACAGACGATGAAGTGAACGTGTCTTCATGGATGAGCAGTCTGGTCCTCCGCCTGATAGCTGGCCCATGAAGATCAATCAGCTGGGCACAACTCTAAAAGGAAACAAAGAAGAAAGATGAGATGTCTAAGATTATTTGGAGAAATGGGTTTGTGTTTATTTTATATTGTTTGTATTATATCGATTTATGAATCGATCTACGTTCCCACCTTCACCATGGTAACCAGGATCTACGTTCCTACCCTCACCTTGGTGACCAGGATCTACGTTCCTACCCTCACCATGGTAACCAGGATCTACGTTCCTACCCTCACCTTGGTGACCAGGATCTACGTTCCTACCCTCACCATGGTAACCAGGATCTACGTTCCTATCCTCACCATGATAACCAGGATCTACGTTCCTACCATCACCATGGTAACCAGGATCTATGTTCCTACCCTCACCATGGTAACCAGGATCTACGTTCCTATCTTCACCATGGTAACCAGGATCTACGTTCCTATCCTCACCATGGTAACCAGGATCTACGTTCCTATCCTCACCATTGTAACCAGGATCTACGTTCCTATCCTCACCATGGTAACCAGGATCTACGTTCCTACCCTCAACATGGTAACCAGGATCTATGTTCCTACCCTCACCATGGTAACCAGGATCTACGTTCCTACCCTCACCATGGTAACCAGGATCTACGTTCCTATCCTCACCATGGTAACCAGGATCTACGTTTCTACCCTCACCATGGTAACCAGGATCTACGTTCCTACTCTCACCATGGTAATGTCGAACAGGCATGGCCAGGCGTGGCCTGCTCCTCTGGATGCTTTTTCTTATTCTTTATATTATTTTACTTAGATATTAGAAACTATTATGTTATGCCTAGATATTAGAACTCTTATGTATTGTTTAGTTATTATGCTTTACTTATATATGAATGACTTTGTGTTTCTTTTATGCTTTTATTTTGATTTATTCTTTATGTTGGAATGTTGGAATGCTCTTTGTACGATTTCAAATGGCTTTGGGTGACCATTTCAAGATGTCAAACATTTCAGTGATTCTTTATTGTGTCTAAACTCATGTAACTACATCTGCTGGAAGGGAGGGGTCGAGCTGACAGCTTCCAAAATGTGAGGTTAGGTTGAGGTCAATGGTCAGTTTATTCCTTGGGGCAACAGGTGTCGCTGGGGTCAGAAATTGTCAGTGAGAGAGGAAAATTAGAGCTAGAAGCACCTGCCTCTGGTATGTGACGTCACACTTTGTATAAAAACTCTGATGTGACGGAACTCGGCTTAAAAACTCAAGAGTCCGTGCGCGAGGCTATAGGGTAGGTTAGGGTGAGGAAGTCTCGACAGATCGGCTTAGGATCGGAGGCTCAGATGTTAGGACCTGGTTAGAACTTAGTTAGTTTTTAGAATAGTATAGACCACCATGGGCACAGGGTGGCAATTCTTTTAGAATAATTTGTTAGGATTGTAACTTGTTTAATTTAGATAAAGTTTTTTTTGTGTGATAATAAAATCTGTGTCAAGGCGTTTTCCTTTCACATTAACTTCTTATCCCCCAGACCCAATAAAGGTGCTGAGAAACTATTCTGGCGCATAGTTGAATCAGCTCTGCAGGATCGAGGGTGCTTTGATCTGATTCACGGTAAGTTTCTGAATTTTAGAAAAAAATCTGAAGAAAACTTATTTAAATGTTAAAACGTGGGTAACGAGTGATTGATCTCCAGGTCGATTTGTTTGATTTCGTGTTATAGACCTGCTCTGCAGCTTTTGTTCCTGGTAAAAGGTATGCAGAGAAATTAATAAAGAAATACATTTTTTAATAGAACGGGTAGTGAGGTTTTAGGCAAGAACCGCACGCGCTCGGTTCGTCAGTAACCAGGATCTATGTTCCTACCCTCACCATGGTAACCAGGATCTACATTCCTACCCTCACCATGGTAACCAGGATCTATGTTCCTACCCTCACCGTGGTAACCAGGATCTACATTCCTACCCTCACCATAGTAACCAAGATCTACGTTCCTACCCTCACTATGGTAACCAGGATCTACGTTCCTACCTTCACCATGGTAACCAGGATCTACGTTCCTACCCTCACCATGGTAACCAGGATCTATGTTTCCACCCTCTCTTTCAACAGCTGTGGGTGATGACCGAAAGAACAAGATCATGGATGCAACTGGCCAAAAGGAGCTTCCTCGGCAGGGTGGCTGGCCTCTCACTCAGAGATAGAGGGAGCAGTTCTGCCATCTGAGAGGAGCTTGGAATAGAGCCACTCCTCCTCCAGGTCGACAGAGGAGTGAGAGAAGCCTGGGCTTCCTGTCTGAGGCTGTTCCCCCGCGACCTGGCCCTGAATAAGTGGAAGACAACGGAACAGAACGGAACGGTTTATTAAAAAGTACCTCCATCAGCAAAAAAGATGATGTTTTGAGGGTCGATTCCAGCCTTCAAAGACATCTCCTTATACTTCTCTCTTGCTGCAAGGTTGGGTGTCAGGCTGCGTTCTGTGAATTCAATTCTAAATTTGTAACAGTCATTAACTGCTCATGACTGCTTTGTAAACGACAATATCATTACAAAATATTTTACCCATAAGTGAAGTATAGTAGATGTTCTGTCCATAGTCGACGTTGTTCTCAACTACGTAACTCATAACATAGTCTTCGTTGACTTCAGTAATGGTCAGTATGGTTGGATAACCTCCCTCGTCTGATAAAATGATCGCAGCAAACTACAATAAATAACAGTCTGTAATTTTATGATGTGTGAAATCATACTGACATGTATAGGTGAATTTTCCAGGGTCATTCTCCACCCTCTTGGCCTCGATGGTGCCTCTCATACACAAACCATTACGTCTGCAAAGTGAATCATTTTAATATTCAAACACAAACTTATGTATTTAAATGATATGTTCCTATTTGTATTTTTGGACTCACAACATTTTTTTGACGTCAATGGTTAGGTCGCCATCTGGAGATGGTTGAACTTTGTATCTTCCATTACCAAGTTGGTCTTTTTCCAGGTCAAACCATGGGGCGCTGCTGGCAAATCCAGCCTCAAACCATTCTCCTTCTACCTGTGATGCAAAGAAAGATAAAACACAAGAATCAGTCAAAATGAACACAACATGCCGTCAGTGGAAGAACTAAACACTTTGTTTAGAGAAAGATCAGAAGACATGAAGTCTGTTTTAGGATTTCACAGCTTCCACATGTCTGTAGCCCAGTGGTTCTCAAAAAGTGGGGCACCTTCCACGTCTGATCTCTGGGAACATGTTTTTTTTTTTTTACTGTTCTCAAATAAAGTGCAATACCCCTCCTCTACATTAAGGAGCAGTGGTGGTCTCATTGGCAGAGTGTGAGCAGGGAGCATTGGCTCGGTGTTACAGTTAATAAAGATATTCTTCTCCAAAATTCTGCAGCCTGGTTCATCACCAGGATTCCGTTATGTCCCACCCTACATCTCAGACCTGGCCCCACCCTACATCTCAGACCTGGTCCCACCCTACATCTCAGACCTGGTCCCACCCTACATCTCAGACCTGGTCCCACCCTACATCTCAGACCTGGTCCAACTCTACATCTCAGACCTGGTCCCACCCTACATCTCAGACCTGGTCCCACCCTACATCTCAGACTTGTTACATATTTCCATTCCCTCTCGCTCTCTCTGTTCCTCCTCTTATCTTCCCCTGCTTGTTCCACCTGCCCATCCTGTTACTATAGGGGACCCAGCCTTCAGTCGCTCTGCTTTCCAGCTTCGTAATTCTCTCCCTTGATTTACGTCATACAGACTATTTCTCCCACTTTTCAAATCCAGTCTCAAAACTTATCTTTTCAGGGAATCATACAGTTAGTCCAGTAGATAAATTTGATTGGCTATGCTTTGTTTTGGAGAGTGGGGGGAAACAGGAGAAAACCCATCGACAAAACCTGAAAAGTCCACACAGAAAGGCCGGTGTTCTGATCCGGGATCCACATCCCAACCTTGCTGTGAGGTCACCGTGGTAACCACTGCACCAACGTACTACCCCCACTATTTGGAATTAAACCTGGAAATCTATTTAACTATTAAACGGAGAAAAGACACATTTCTTTCTTTTCTCTGGTAAAAGAAGTCATTCACGTACGTTTGTTTAAACATCTCCTATAAACATAACTTCTACCAGATGCTGGAGTTTCACAAGTATCCTACCAGACTCGGGGAAAAGGTTGGTGCAGGTGAGAATTGAGCAGAAATGTTCAGAGAGATGAGTACAACGCCCAGCAGGACGAGGAGAGAAGTCATAGCTGCTGAAGATCAAACCGATGTAGATCTGGAGGTTCTTATGTTGGACCTTCAGTGTGTGAAGCTTTAATAACAGAGAGTGTGTACGTCCTTTCTCTCTCTGACACGTCAACCTTCTTACTGGAACTCTGAAAGTTTTAGAAGGACACGTCACCTCTTTGTTTCAACAGAGACCAGAATGAAAAAAAAACAAGATGTCCGAGCTGTGTGACATCAATAAAACATTCTCACATCGTTCTGATTTTCTACTGACGATCTGAAGCTTTATTAAAAACACACTTCTTTGATTCCATTGTGAAGATTTTAAAACAATTAAAAACAATCAAACAGTCGTTAAAAACATTTCAAAACATTTCCCACTGATTTAAAGCTTCCTGATCAAATACAGGAAACTCCAAGCAGGTCAAGAGTGAGTTCCAAACAGCTCCAGAACAGCTGTTAGGTGGTCCTGAGTTTGGTGGGGTGAAGCTGGAACAGCAGCTTGGTGGGACAGAGGTGGGACAGCTGCTAACATGTCAGTTGGCTCTGCGTTGGACGGAATGTGGGTTACCATGGCAATGATGTTTGAAGCTCCAGTGATTCATTATAAGATCTTAAACTGTCACAAAAAGTTCTAGATCTTGACAGCAATTCACATCCTTCAATGTAGTGGAACAACACTAGTTGTTGTTTTTCAAACACCACCACTATAAAAGCTCAATTAATAGAATACAATATAAAACTTTATTGTCTGACACAACGGTGCAGAAAGTTTTCTTTAACAGGTCTCACACAGTAAACAACCAGATGTAAAGCAGACTTAAAACCATTTAAAAATCACACACTAAAGTTAGGGTGAGCTTGTGTTCAGAGCTTTGATTGTCATTGGAATAAATGATTTTCTGTGGATTTCTTTTAATTGTGTTTTGTAGCACCGTCCTGAAGGCAGAAGGAGTGCGGTACTGCCTTCTGGACAGCTGTCAGGTCATCAGTCTTACCATGATTGCGGTTTAGAGAAATGAACCAGGCTGGGAGTTTTTAAAATCCCCAGGAATCTTTTGAAGGTGTTTAGAGGTAATCAGTTGATTCAGATGATTAGGTTAAAAACTCCTTTAGAGAACCTTTTCATAATATGCTCATTTTTTGAGACAGAAATTTTGGGTTTTCATAAGCTTTTTTTCATAAGGATGTAAGAATGTTTTATTGTTGTCACACAGCTCGGACGTCTTGTTTTCTTGTAAAACTTTCAAAGTTCCAGTAAGAAGGTTGACGTGTGCCTTCACCTGCTCAGAAAACTAAAACATTTTAATGTCAGTAAAAAAATTCTAATCATGGTTTACCGCTCACTAATTCATCCATCCTCTCTTCCAAAATCACATCTTGGTACGACTTCAAAAACAAAACCTTCAAAAATCACTAATCAAGCTGTAGAAAGATTGGTTCACCTCAACCTCCACTGTCCCTAATATATGAACGTGTTGTGATCAGGAAAGCCCTGTAAAATTTATGCTCAGATTTTCTCAGAGTGTATCTTCTCTAATTTGAGATGATTAAGCACATCTTGTTGTAATAAGATTGAAAAGCATCGTTTATCTCCTGCTGGTCAGTCAACACGGTGCCATCTTGTGCAGCAATCCCATGAAGAGCATGCTTGGCCCTCGTACTTTTCAGTTGTCTTGTTCAGTACTTCTTGACTCCTCAGCCCGGAGATGAGTAGATGAGTAAAAATGTGTACTTTCAGCAACAACAACGTTCTAGAACTACTACTTACAGGATGTGTGCTCTGTGGATGTAAAATACTAAGGTGTGCAGGTGTAGATGATTACTAAATGACGTAACACAGACAGTGGGTCACGTGCAACAGAAATAAAAAAACAATAACAGTGAATAACTTAATGAATGAATGATTATGACAAGAAATATGTAGGCTACACTAGCTGTAGTTCATGTATTTTAGGATTAAAATAACACGAGAAAAAAAAATTTGGTTCAAACAACTAGTAAACAAGATTAAAGTTTGAGTTCTTTTAAATCAGTTACAGAGTGGAGAGATTGAGAACATGCAGACATATTTACATGTTTCCTTTTGTAAAGGTGGAAAAACACTGGGTTTTTCTGGTTACCATGTTGAGGGTAGGAATGTAGAGCCTGGGTACCATGGTGAGGGTAGGAATGTAGATCCTGGATACCATGGTGAGGGTAGGAACGTAGATCCTGGTTACCACAGTGACGGTAGGAATGTAGATCCTGGTTACCCTGGTGAGGGTAGGAACGTAGATCCTGGTTATCATAGTGAGGGTAGGAACGTAAATCCTGGTTACCATGGTGAGGGTAGGAACGTAGATCCTGGTTACCATGGTGAGCGTAGGAACGAAGATCCTGGTTACCACAGTGAGGGTAGGAACAGCAGCTTGGTGGGACAGAGGTGGGACACCTCTGTTCCTACCCTCACCATGGTTACCATGGTGAGGGTAGGAATGTAGATCCTGGTTACCATGGTGAGCGTAGGAACGAAGATCCTGGTTACCACAGTGAGGGTAGGAACGTAAATCCTGGTTACCATGGTGAGGGTAGGAATGTAGATCCTGGTTACCATGGTGAGGGTAGGAATGTAGATCCTGGTTACCATGGTGAGGGTAGGAACATAGATCCTGGTTATCATGGTGAGGGTAGGAATGTAGATCCTGGTTACCATGGTGAGCGTAGGAATGTAGATCCTGGTTACCATGGTGAGGGTAGGAATGTAGATCCTGGTGAACAGAATCGGTTACAAAGGGCAGCCTTGGTGGAGTCCAACTCTCACTGGAAATGGAATCGACATACCCCCGGCTATACGGTTCAAGCTCTGGCACCGGTCATAAAGAGACTGGATAGCCCATATTATGGGCTCCGAGACTCCCTACTTCTGGAGCATCCCAACAGGAGTGCCTTCCTTCTCCTGATCCACAAAGCACATGTGGACTGATTAGGCAAACTACCATGAACTCTCTAGGATCCTGAAGAGGGTATAGAGCTGGTCCATTGTTCCATCTACAGGGTGGAAACCACACCGCTCCTATTCAATCTGAGACTTAAGGAGTGTGAAACCTCTGGTACATATTTAAGAAAACAAACAACTGAACAACTTTAAATCTTTTGATTTGCTGATACTTTTTAGAGAACAGACGATGAAGTGAACGTGTCTTCATGGATGAGCTGCCTGGTCCTCCGCCTGATAGCTGGCCCATGAAGATCAATCAGCTGGGCACAACTCTAAAAGGAAACAAAGAAGAAAGAGATGAGATGTCTAAGGTTATTTGGAGAAATGGGTTTGTGTTTATTTTATATTGTTTGTATTATATCGATTTATGAGTCGATCTACGTTCCCACCTTCACCATGGTAACCAGATCTACGTTTCTACCCTCAACGTGGTAACCAGGATCTACATTCCCTTCCCTCACCATGGTAACCAGGATTTATGTTCCTACCCTCACCATGGTAACCAGGATCTACGTTCCTACCCTCACCATGGTAACCAGGATCTACGTTCCTACCCTCACCATGGTAACCCGGATCTATGTTCCTACCCTCACCATGGTAACCAGGATCTACGTTCCCACCCTCTCTTTCAACAGCTGTGGGTGATGACCAAAACAACAAGATCATGGATGCAACTGGCCAAAAGGAGCTTCCTCGGCAGGGTGGCTGGCCTCTCACTCAGAGACAGAGGGAACAGTTCTGCCATCCGAGAGGAGCTTGGAATAGAGCCACTCTTCCTCCAGGTTGTCAGAGGAGTGAGAGAAGCCTGGGCTTCCTGTCTGAGGATGTTCCCCCCGCGACCCGGCCCTGAATAAGTGGAAGAGAACGGAACAGAACGGAACGGTTTATAAAAAAGTACCTTTATTAGGAGGAAAGACGATGTTTTGAGGGTCGATTCCAGCCTTCAAAGACATCACCTTATACTTCTCTCTTGCTGCAAGGTTGGGTGTCAGGCTGCGTTCTGTGAATTCAATTATAAATCTGTAACAGTCATTAACTGCACATGACTGCTTTGTAAACAACAATATCATTACAAAATATTTTACCCAGAAGTGAAGTAGTATAGTAGACGTTCTGTCCTGCGTTGTTCTTTACTATGTAACTCATAATATAATCTTCGTTGACTTCAGTAAAGGTCAGTACGGTTGGATTTCCCAAAACTGGTAAAATGATAGAAGCAAACTACAATAAATAACCGTCTGTTATTTTATGATGTGTGAAATCATACTGACATGTATAGGTGAATTTTCCAGGCTCATTCTCCACCCTCTTGGCCTTGATGGTGTGTACCTCACACGTTCCATCAGGTCTGCAAAGTGAATCATTTTAATATCAAAACACAAACTTATGTATTTAAATGATATGTTCCTGTTTGTCTTTTTGGACTCACGACACTTTTTCACCATCAATGGTTAGGTCTCCATCTGGAGATGGTTGAACATTGTATTTTCCAACAGCAAGTAGGTGTTTTACCCCCGCAAACCAATGGGCGGTGCTGGCAAAACCACTCTCAAACCATTCTCCTTCTATCTGTGATGCAAAGAAAGAGAAAACACAGGAATCAGTCACAATGAACACCACATGCCGTCAGTGGAAGAACTAAACACTTTGTTTAGAGAAAGATCAGAAGACATGAAGTCTGTTTTAGGATTTCACAGCTTCCACATGTCTGTAGCCCACTGGGTTAGGATTAGGATTAGTGCTAACCCTAGTGTGTTTGACCTCTGGGAACATATTTTTATTTTTTTACTGTTCTCATATACAGTGCAATACCACTCCTCTACATTAAGGAGCAGTGGTGGTCTCATTGGCAGAGTGTGAGCAGGGAGCATTGGCTCGGTGTTACAGTTAATAAAGATATTCTTCTCTAAAATTCTGCAGCCTGGTTCATCACCAGGACTCCATTATGTCATCATATAACACCTATCCTCCAACATCTCCACTGGCTTCTCAGACCTGGTCCCACCCTACATCTCAGACCTGGTCCCACCCTACATCTCAGACCTGGTCCCACCCTACATCTCAGACCTGTTACATATTTCCATTCCCTCTCGCTCTCTCTGTTCCTCCTCTTATCTACCCCTGCTTGTTCCACCTGCCCATCCTGTTACAATAGGGGACACAGCCTTCAGTCGCTCTGCTTTCCAGCTTCGTAATTCTCTCCCTCCTGATTTACGTCATACAGACTCTCTCCCACTTTTCAAATCCAGTCTCAAAACTTATCTCTTGAGGGATTCATACAGTTAGTCCAGTAGATAAATTTGATTGGCTCTGCTTTGTTTTGGAGAGTGGGAGGAAACAGGAGAAAACCCACGGACAAAACATGAAAAGTCCACACAGAAAGGCCAGTGTTCTGATCCGGGACCCACAACCCAACCTTACTGTGAGGTCACCGTGGTTACCACTGCACCAACGTGCTACCCCCACTATTTGTAATTAAACCTGGAAATCTATTTAACAATTAAATGGAGAAAAGACACGTTTCATTCTTTTCTCTGGTAAAATAAGTCATTCACATACGTTTGTTTAAACATCTCCTATAAACATAACTTCTACCAGATGCTGGAGTTTCACAAGTATCCTACCAGACTCGGGTCGAAGTTCGGTGCAGGTTGGGGTTGAGCAGAAATGTTCAGAGAGATGAGCACAACGCCCAGCAGGACGAGCAGAGAAGTCATAGCTGCTGAAGATCAAACCGATGTAGATCTGGAGGTTCTTATGTTGGACCTTCAGTGTGATGACGCTTTAATAACAGAGAGTGTGTACGTCCTTTCTCTCTCTGACACGTCAACCTTCTTACTGGAACTCTGAACGTTTTAGAAGGATACGTCACCTCTTTGTTTCATCAGAGAGACCAGAATGAAAAAAAACAAGATGACCGAGCTGTGTGACATCAATAAAACATTCTCACATCGTTCTGATTTTCTACTGACAATCTGTAATGTCTTGTGTTTTGCACTTCCTGTTATATTTTGAAAACGAACTCTCTCTTGTTTCATGTTTGTTACTTACTGCCCTCGTGTGTTTCCCACAGCTGTGTATGTCCAATTGTCCCTCATTGTTTCCACCTGAGATCCCCTTCCTTTTGTGTTAAATAGTCCTTGTCTCCCCTTGTCCTGTGTCAGAGTGTTTTGGATTATGTTCATGATCTTCCTTGGGAATAAACCTTTGTTAACGAACTCTGCATCTGAGTCCTACTTATTGTTGGTTCCTGACATTACACTCTGACCACCATGGACATGACCACCTGGAAGCCCGCCTTGCGCAGCAGGAGGATTACCAGAAGAACCTGGCATCCCATATGGTCCAGATTTCCTCTCACGTCCAGAATCTTCCTTCAGGTCAGCTATGGAATCCCATTCCACCGGGTCTCTCCTCAGCAGCACCAGCTCATCCTCCCACCATGTCTACCAGGAATGTTGAGGATAAGATCGCTCCTCCTGTGAGCTACTCTAGAGAGTCGGGATCTTGCCAGGAGTTCTTAACAGCTTGTTCAATACATTTTGAACACTCTCCTCATGGCCTGGGATCTGACAGAGCCAAGATTGCCTTCATGATCTCCTACCTATCAGGAAGAGCTCGTTCTTGGGCCATGACGGAGTGGGCTCGCGATTCTCCACTCTGCTCATCACTTGCTGCTTTCAAAACCGCCCTGCAGAACACCTTTGATCCGGTGTCCACCAGCCGGGAGAAGGACCGAGAAATCACCGGGATAAGACAAGACAAGGCAAGGAAACGGTTTGTGATTACGCCATTCGTTTCCCCACGTTGGCGGCGGAGAGCGGGTGGGGTCCCACTGCCTTGTATGATACCTTCCTGAAGGGACTGGCTCGGCACATTCAGGAGCTGTTGGTGCCGCTGGATCTACCACCGGACCTGGATTCTCTCATCGCACTCGCGATACGTACAGATAACCGTGGACGCCAGCTGTCTCGCCAACAGCATTATAGATCTACTGATGTAGGGTTGTCTCACACCTCAGCTGAACAAGGAGTCCACCATTCTCAATTCCACCCACATCGCCGTTCACCCAGGGAGGGTGAAACTGAACCCATGCAGGTGGGTCGGGCGCGACTGTCCACTGAGGAACGGAGATTACGCCGGCGGGAAGGTCGGTGTTACTACTGTGGGGAGCGGAATCACCTGGTTTCCTCCTGTCCGATGAAGAAATCTACAATGGTGAGTCAGTTCTCCACTACTGCTCATTCCACACGGAGCTTCACATCTGTAGAGATAACTCACCACAACAACACCGTAGAACTACCAGCACTCATAGATTCTGGCGCTGATGACAGTTTGATGTCTTGGGATCTAGCTAACAGTTTGGGACTGTGTACTAAACTGCTAAGAAAACCCATCCAGGCCAGAGCTCTCGATGGGAAAGGACTGTTTAACATAACTCACGTCTCTGAACCTCTTCTGGTTTCCATTGAGAAACACAAAGAATTGATGAACTTTTACTTGTTCAGATGTCCGTCTAAGACGCTGATTCTGGGATACCCGTGGTTGTGCAAGCATAATCCCCAGATAGACTGGAATACAGGAATGGTTTTGAGATGGGGGCCAGATTGTGAGAAACAGCATAATTGCCTCACTAACCTGAAACAATGCATTACTGTTAGTAATCCAGTCTCTGCTCATCCCACTTCAGGTCCAAGAACCGCAGACCTGAGTACGGTGCCAGTCTGCTACCACCATCTGGGAGAAGTTTTTAGTAAGTCTAAAGCTCTAAGTCTTCCACCTCATCGCCCATATGACTGTTCTATAGATCTGGTTCCAGGTTCCACCATTCCAAAGGGGCGTCTTTTCTCAATCTCCGCTCCTGAACGAGACGCACTGAACGATTACATCGACAGATCTCTCGCAGCGGGTCTTATACGTCCGTCCTCCTCTGCAGCAGGAGCGGGATTTTTCTTCGTGGGGAAAAAGGATGGATCTCTCAGACCCTGCGTTGATTACAGTCCTCTCAATAAAATTACAATAAAGAATCGATATCCCCTTCCTCTCATGTCATCTGTCTTTGACCAGCTCCAGCAGGCCAAGGTGTTTACCAAGCTTGACCTACGCAATGCATACCACCTGGTCAGGATTAGGGAAGGGGATGAGTGGAAAACCGGATTTAATACCCCTAGGAGTCACTATGAATATCTGGTCATGCCCTTTGGCCTCACAAACGCTCCTGCAGTGTTTCAAGCGATGATCAATGATATCCTAAGAGACTTCTTGGATCACTTTGTTTATGTTTACCTGGATGACATTCTCATTTATTCCCCTGACTTGGAGTCTCACAAAATCCATGTCACTAAGGTCCTTCAGCGTCTCTTGGAAAACGACCTCTACGTCATGGCTGAGAAAAGCGAGTTTCATGCCACGACAATCTCCTTCCTCGGCTTTATAGTGTCAGCCGGTAAGGTAGAGATGGATCCTGCCAAAGTGAATGCTGTGATGGATTGGCCAACGCCTGTGAGCCGCAAGAAACTACAACAGTTTTTAGGCTTTGCTAATTTCTACAGACGGTTTATCAGAGGTTTCAGCACCGTGGCCGCTCCGCTCCATGCTCTCACGTCTCGTCAAGCGTTGTTCAGATGGACACCTGATGCTGAGAAAGCATTTCAGACTCTTAAGCAACGCTTCTCTTCGGCTCCGGTGCTCACACTTCCAGATCCTCGCCGCCAATTCGTGGTTGAAGTGGATGCCTCTAACGAGGGGATTGGGGCAATCCTTTCCCAGCGGTCAGAAAACGACAGCAAAATCCACCCCTGTGCTTTCCTGTCTCGGCGACTGTCTAAGGCCGATTAAACTATGACGTTGGCAACCGGGAGTTGCTGGCAGTTAAGGTGGCTCTGGAGGAGTGGCGGCATTGGCTCGAGGGAGCGGCTCATCCCTTTATTGTCTGGACGGACCATAAGAACCTTGAGTATATCCGCAATGCAAAGAGACTTAATTCTCGCCAGGCCAGGTGGGTTATTTTTTAACCGCTTTTCTTTCTCTTTATCTTACAGGCCGGGGTCCAAGAACATCAAGCCTGATGCCCTGTCTCGTCTATACGACCCCGAGCCTGTTGCCAAGGAACCAGAGCCTATCCTTCCACGAACCTGTGTGGTTGGAGCGGTGACTTGGCAGATAGAGAATGAGGTCAAGCAGGCCAACAGTGGGACGCCTTTGCATACTGGATGTCCGGACAATCGTCTATTTGTCCCTCCGGCGTTACGCTCAAGGGTGATTCATTGGGCCCACGCCTCACTGCTTTCTTGTCATCCAGGCGTCCGGCGGACTATGTACAGCATCTCGAGGAGATTCTGGTGGCCGTGCATGGAGAAGGAGGTCCGGGAGTACGTGGCAGCATGTTCAGTCTGTGCCAGAAACAAAACCTCATCCAGGGCCCGCATGGGACTGCTTCAACCACTTCCCATTCCCTCTCGCCCATGGGCTGAGATATCCATGGACTTTGTCACAGGGCTTCCGGTTTCTCAAGGTAACAACACTGTACTAACTGTTGTTGACAGGTTTTCAAAGATGGTCAGGTTTATTCCCCTGTCCAGACTGCCTTCGGCCAAAAAGACGGCTGAGATAATGATGAACCACGTCTTCCGATATCATGGTTTCCCAAAGGACATTGTTTCTGACCAGGGGCCTCAGTTTGTGTCCCGGTTCTGGAGGGAGTTTTGCCGACTCATCGACGCCAGGGTCAGCTTGACCTCTGGTTATCATCCGGAATCCAACGGCCAGACTGAACGCCTCAACCAACAGCTGGAAACTGGTCTCCGATGTTTGGTCTCCCAGAACCCCTCAACATGGAGCAAGAACCTGGTCTGGGTGGAGTATGCCCACAATTCCTTGATTACCACAGCCACAGGTATGTCCCCATTCAAGTGTGTTTTTGGTTATGACCCTCCCCTTTTTGCAGACCTGGAGCCGGAGGTCTCTGTTCCATCGGCCCACGCCCTAGTTCGGCGCTGTCGCAGCATTTGGGCTGCCGCCCGCCAGGTTCTGCTCCGCCAACGAGATCGTGTTAAGAAGGCTGCCGATCGTAGGCGTTGTCCTGCCCCAATCTATCGACCCGGACAGCGGGTGTGGCTCTCCACCAAGGATCTCAACCTACAAGTGCCCTGTAGAAAGCTGGCTCCCCGGTTTGTGGGTCCATTTCCCGTTACCAAGGTTGTTGGTCCGGCGGCTGTTCGCCTTCGTCTGCCTCGGTCCCTCCGTGTTCATCCTACTTTCCACGTTAGCAAGGTGAAGCCAGTGGTGAATAGTCCACTTGTTCCTCCAACTGTGCCCCCACCGCCGCCCAGAATGATCGGGGGTGGCCCAGTGTACACTGTGCGGGAGATTCTGGATGTCCGACGCAGGGGTCGGGGGCGTCAGTTTCTGGTGGACTGGGAGGGGTATGGTCCTGAGGAGCGGGAATGGATTCCGGAGTGATTCATCTTGGACAAATCTCTCATAAAGGACTTCTACAAGTCTCGTGGTCCTGGACCGTCCAGTGCCGGTCTTTGAGGGGGGGTACTGTAATGTCTTGTGTTTTGCACTTCCTGTTTTATTTTGAAAACGAACTTTCCTCTTGTTTCATGTTTGTTACTTCCTGCCCTAGTGTGTTTCCCACAGCTGTGTATGTCTAATTGTCCCTCATTGTTTCCACCTGAGATCCCCTTCCTTCTGTGTTAAATAGTCCTTGTCTCCCCTTGTCCTGTGTCAGAGTGTTTTGGATTATGTTCATGATCTTCTTTGGGAATAAACCTTTATAAAGAACTCTGCATCTGAGTCCTACTTATAGTTTGTTCCTGACACAATCTGAATTTTTATTAAAAACACACTTCTTTGATTCCATTGTGTAGATTTTAAAATGATTCAAAACAATCAAACAGTCATTAAAAACATCGCAAAACATTTCCCAGTGATTTAAAGCTTCCTGATCAAATACAGGAAACTCCAAGCAGGTCAAGAGTGAGTTCCAAAAAACGTCAGAACAGCTGTTAGGTGGTCCCGAGTTTGGTGGGGTGAAGCAGGAACAGCAGCTTGGTGGGACAGAGGTGGGACAGCAGTTTTGTAGCGTCACAAAGGCCAACAAAATAGCCTTTGTGACAACCGTTTTGTTGTTTTAATGGATTCTTAATTTTCTAACAAGTAGTTGATGATCAACAGTAAGAAAAAGAAAAAAACGTCTGTTTTTAGTCAGTCAGTCATCTTCTTATCCGTCTGACCCTTTCAGGGTTGCGGGGGGTGCTGGAGCCCATTCCGGCTAATTTAAGGCGAAGGGCAGGGTACACCCCGAACAGGTCGCCAGTCTGTAGCGGGGCCACACACACACACATTCATTTCTAGGGCCAATCATCCTGGCATGCATGTCTTTGTAGGGTGTGAGGAAACCAGAGTACCCGAAGGAAACCCACGCAAACACCGGGAGAACATGCAAACTCCACACAGAAAGGACAGTGTTCCAAGCCTCGTTCCCACCCGGGACTCGAGCCCACGACATTTTTGCTGTGAGGCCACTGTGGTACCCACTGCGCAAACGTGCTGCCCCTTGTTTGTTTTTAATCTCTTTAAAATCTACACAATGGAATCAAAGAAGTGTGTTTTTAATAAAGATTCAGATCGTCAGTAGAAAATCAGAACGATGTGAGAATGTTTTATTGATGTCACACAGCTCGGACATCTTGTTTTTTTTCATTCTGGTCTCTCTGTTGAAACAAAGAGGTGACGTGTCCTTCTAAAACTTTCAGAGTTCCAGTAAGAAGGAAGCTTGTTTACAACAATTTGATACGGGCTCTCTAGAACATTTTTTTAATTTATTTTTTATGGCAGGAGACGCCCCTTGAGATGTGACATCTCATTTTCAAGAGGGTCCTCAACCTAACAAGCATGTTTTTCAGAGAGTGGGAGGAAACCGGAGTACTCAGAGGAAACCCACACAGACACAGGGTGAACCATTTAATTTAATCAGACATTTATGAACACAAAATAAACTACCATTGCAAATACAAATACACAGTCTGAAAAGAAACCAGATCTTTGATGTCTTGTTCTAATCCAGGGGTCACCAACTTCTTTGGTACCGAGGGCTACTTCGAGGGCACTGAGTGATGCAAAGGGCACCACTACATTTGCAGCCATTAAAACAAATCATCACATCTGTTACACTTAGTAACACATCTGTAACAGTATTTCAATATATTAAAATTTATCTTTGCCATGGTACTTACATTTTGCCACCAACATCTGGCATTTGTTTCGTTGTCAGTGGGAGGCCTGGCATCGCATGCTCTTCACCAGTGTACTGTTATCTTGGATGTAAGTTGACACTGCAACTCTGAGTGACTCTTGCAGATGTGCATCAGTGAGGCGGGTTCTGTGTTTATTCTTAATGAAGTTCATGTCAGAAAAGGCTGATTCACACAGATAGGTTGAACCAAACATGCTGGCAACCTTCATGGCTGCTGTGAATACACCACTGTACTTTTCAGTGTCTGCAAGGCACCAAAAGTTCGATGCGGCCTCGTTGGCTTTGAGGTGGAGGTCATTTTGCAAAGTTACAATTTCAATCTCCACCTGTCCAACATCCGCAGTTCACTCCGCCGCGATTCACGTGCGCGCGCCCTAAATGTCTTTTTCGCAGGTAGTCAACTTTGAGGAGCGATAAGATCACTTTTATCCATTTTGCCTGTGAAAAAGACATTTAAACGGGCGCGCAGACGTGAATCGCGGCGGAGTGAACCGCGGCTCACTTGACCGCGGTCTCTAAATGAGGCTTCAGTTGCTTTTTCAGAGTTTTTTTACCGGCCTCGTAAAAAAAGATTGCTGTTTGGTCAAAGCTGCCTTTAACTCACGGACTTTTTCCGTCCGTACCGCGCTGCCAGGTGGGTAGTGAGCATAGTTGCTTTTGTGACATGAATTGAAATGTCTCTCCACGTTGTGCCGCTTAGCCGTCGCCACAGTCGCACCGCAGATGAGACAAACACAGTTTTCTTTTACGTTGGTGAAAAAGAATTCTTGCTCCCATTCACTGTGAAAATTATAAGTTCTCTTCCTTTTTTCTGCCATGTTTTGTGGGTAAAAAAAAAAACGTGCTCGCAATCTCATCTATGTAAAGCTGGATATCATACGCATTTGAGTGACCTCCGACGTCACTCTACGTCAGAGTTCATGTATTAAACTTTTTTTGTGATATTTTTTTTTTAACTTTTTTATATATTAGTTTTTAAATTTACTGTAAATGAAATTAAAAAAGAATAGCAACTCAATTAAATAAAATTTTAGACAGAGCTAATTTGTGATTAGTGCTATTTTTAGAACTGGCCTGCGGGCACCTGATGGGTGGCACCGTGTTGGTGACCCTTGTTCTAATCTGTTCCATAAATTTACACCAACAGAAGAAATACAGTGTTGTTTTACATTGGTTCTGATTTTAGGCTTTTTGAAAACATCGGACATGAAAACTCTACACAGAAAGGCTAGTGTTTCAAACCTTGTCCCCCACCTGGGATTCAGACCCAAGACCTTGTTGATGTGAGGCCACTGTGCCATCCACTGTGCCACCCACTGTGCTACCCACTGTGCCATCCACTGTGCCACCCACTGTGCTACCCACTGTGCCATCCACTGTGCCACCCACTGTGCTACCCACTGCACCACCGTGCTGCAAACATCATGTGGACTCTTTAAGATTATTTTATAACTTCACCAGCTGCCCTGTTGAGAATGTTTCCCTCCATAGAAATCTTAAAAGTATTGATCAAGAACTCACATCTTCTGAGACGTCTGATTTCTGTACCAACAAACCCTGGTCCAGTTGGTTTCAAACTTTCAAAGTTCCAGTAAGAAGATTGACGTGTGCCTTCACCTGCTCAGAAAACTAAAACATTTTAATGTCAGTAAAAAAATTCTAATCATGGTTTACCGCTCACTAATTCATCCATCCTCTCTTCCAAAATCACATCTTGGTACGACTTCAAAAACAAAACCTTCAAAAATCACTAATCAAGCTGTAGAAAGATTGGTTCACCTCAACCTCCACTGTCCCTAATATATGAACGTGTTGTGATCAGGAAAGCCCTGTAAAATTTATGCTCAGATTTTCTCAGAGTGTATCTTCTCTAATTTGAGATGATTAAGCACATCTTGTTGGAATAAGATTGAAAAGCATCGTTTATCTTGTTTCTTGAGTTTTTCTATTTTTATTTATTTATATTTTATTGTTTTATGATGTTTTTAATGAATGTGGTTTTGTATGCCTTTTTCTGTGTTTGTCCCGGCGCTCTGGCTGTAAATGAAGTTCCTAACGGACAAATAAAGTTATAATAGAATTGAAATGTCTGGTCCTTGTTTTGCCCGCTCGAAATGATCACCAGAAGAGGATTTCTTTTTTTATCTTTTATTCTGTGGGTTTTTTCAGAAAACAGGAACATGTTCATAAACCGTAGACCCAATCCCAAACCAACTACTTGAGCACTCGGGTGCTTGAGCACTGAGCCCTCAACGACGGAATGACGTCACGTGCGTAAGTGCTCGACTGTGAGAGACTTCAAGGGCTCCAGTTGATTTCAATAGAAATGGGACACCCCTTTAAAAACCTGCACCTCAAGGAGACAAGTGAGAGTGCGCAACAACAAACAGGAGGAAACCAGAAGATTTTATTCATTTATTTTTATTTAACCAGGGGGTCGATTTAGAACTATTTCTAATTTCCAACCCGTGCCGGAGCAACACGACCAATAAATAAAACAAAATAAGAAATAAAACATGATATAAAACACTTTTAAAATGAGAGTCTGTTTTTCATGGAAACTTAATTTGATCAAAACCGTTAGAACAAAAGTTAATGTGTGGTTTTATGAACTTTTTTTTGTGCTTAGTGTCATCATTTCAGAACTGGAGGAACACGGGAACCCCAACCAGGCTGCCAAAAAGATCGGGTTAACTATCTTTAATGTGTGGTGAATGGGTTCCTGTGGTTTTAATTTATTCTTCTTGTCCTTTTAAAATCAGCAGTTATGTGTCACCTCACTGTATTTGATCTCATCTTAACCACGTACAGGTGCTGGCCTGCTGCCCTTCAGCATCATTTACGCTGCAGTGGACCCTGAGGCTGAGGAGGATCCTGATGAGAGTGCCTCAACCCCAAGTGATGACCTGCCCTGTATCCCATCCACCAGGGGTGCCCCAGAATCCAGAAGAGGACCAGGAGAACACTATACCCTCCCTCAACCTTCTGAGAGCTTGGGAAAAGAGCGAGTAATGAAATACTTGAATTCCTCAAAGAGGATAATTCCAGATGTGAAGCTGGAAATAGAGAGCTGGATGCCCGGTAGGAGGCGGGGAGCCCGGCCCAGATGAACCAGCTTCTTAACATATCAGAAAAGATGGCAAATAAAATGAGTTTATGTTCTTTTTTCACTACTTTTGTTACTTTATAACAGTTTCCTTTCCAGCCTCGAAGTCTTTATTTTAATCCGTGTGTATTGTTATTAAATGAACTTGATCACTAGCATGTTGAGTGTGTGTGAAGATGTTTACAAATCACACTCCATTGTTTCAATTTATTTAACCATCAGACCAATGTTTCAAACACAATCCACGCAGTCACAAACAGATCACAGGTAGAACAAGTAGATTATTTCTTTATTAGTGAGTAAATGTTGTTAGAGGGTGATGGTGAATATAGGGATGAAGCTGGGGGGTCACTCTTCATCTGATCTCTATCCTTCGACCAATTCAGCATGGGTGTCTCTGCCAGGAGTGTAAACTCCAGCAGGCATACTGTAGCTCTAGGGGTCATGGAGACACACAAACTGTCCCAAAACGGTAAGGCCTTGATCTCTCAGGGAGAGAGAAATTATCATGTCTGAAAAAAAGAAAAGAGGAAACTGAAATGAGCATAAAGACAAACATTTGAGTCAAAATCAGTAATAAAATAAGAATAAGATCAAGTTTAAAATAAAATGAGTTTAATGTCTTCTTCAGCCATGATGAAATAATTAAACAGATTCCTGCAAAATAAAAAATCATAATGATGCATAGTTCTGATCCTGTGATGGTAGAGAGCCTGTTTCTGATGTAGGACCCCCAGGTCCCCTGGACATCTTCTGGAGGGACAGATAGAGAGCCTGTCTCTGATGTAGGACCCCCAGGTCCCCTGGACATCTTCTGTAGGGACAGGGTAGAGAGCCTGTCTCTGATGTAGGACCCCCAGGTCCCCTGGACATCTTCTATAGGGACAGGTAGAGAGCCTGTCTCTGATGTAGGACCCCCAGGTCCCCTGGACATCTTCTATAGGGACAGGTAGAGAGCCTGTCTCTGATGTGGGACCCCCAGGTCCCCTGGACATCTTCTGGAGGGACAGGTAGAGAGCCTGTCTCTGATGTAGGACCCCCAGGTCCCCTGGACATCTTCTGGAGGGATAGGTATAGAGCCTGTCTCTGATGTAAGACTCCCAGGTCCCCTGGACATCTTCTGGAGGGACAGGTAGAGAGCCTGTCTCTGATGTAGGACCCCCAGGTCCCCTGGACATCATCTGGAGGGATAGGTAGAGAGCCTGTCTCTGATGTGGGACCCCCAGGTCCCCTGGACATCTTCTGGAGGGACAGGTAGAGAGCCTGTCTCTGATGTAGGACCCCCAGGTCCCCTGGACATCTTCTGGAGGGACAGGTATAGAGCCTGTCTCTGATGTAGGACTCCCAGGTCCCCTGGACATCTTCTGTAGGGACAGGTAGAGAGCCTGTCTCTGATGTAGGACCCCCAGGTCCCCTGGACATCATCTGGAGGGATAGGTAGAGAGCCTGTCTCTGATGTGGGACCCCCAGGTCCCCTGGACATCTTCTGGAGGGACAGGTAGAGAGCCTGTCTCTGATGTAGGACCCCCAGGTCCCCTGGACATCTTCTGGAGGGACAGGTAGAGAGCCTGTCTCTGATGTAGGACCCCCAGGTCCCCTGGACATCTTCTGGAGGGATAGGTAGAGAGCCTGTCTCTGATGTAGGACCCCCAGGTCCCCTGGACATCTTCTGGAGGGACAGGTATAGAGCCTGTCTCTGATGTAGGACTCCCAGGTCCCCTGGACATCATCTGGAGGGATAGGTAGAGAGCCTGTCTCTGATGTGGGACCCCCAGGTCCTCTGGACATCTTCTGGAGGGACAGGTAGAGAGCCTGTCTCTGATGTAGGACCCCCAGCTCCCCTGGACATCTTCTGGAGGGACAGGTAGAGAGCCTGTCTCTGATGTGGGACCCCCAGGACCTCTGGACATCTTCTGGAGGGACAGGTAGAGAGCCTGTCTCTGATGTGGGACCCCCAGGTCCCCTGGACATCTTCTGGAGGGACAGGTAGAGAGCCTGTCTCTGATGTAGGGCCCCCAGGTCCCCTGGACATCTTCTGGAGGGGCAGGGACATTAGGGTCATGTGTTCGGCTCCTCAATGATATCCCCCTCTAGTCAGTTATCAAAAAGAAGAGGAAATGAAAAAATTAAGAGAAAATAAATTACTATTAAGAATGAAATAGAAGAGAGAAGTGTGTGTGTGTGTGTGTGTGTGTGTGTGTGTGTGTGTGTGTGTGTGTGTTGTATACAGTATACACTACATGTACAGTATACTCACATATATAAATATGCAGAAACACTTTTCTTTTTATTGAATAAATTCAAATGAACAGAAAACTTGAAAATGATAATTTACCACCAAATAATTCTGATAAGATGACCCTCCTAATGTTGTTCCATGTTCCTAATGTTGATGATGTTTGAAACATTGTGGTGTGTGTAGAAGCAGAGACAGGATCTTCTGAAGAGTGATTATAATAACAATCTTATCTTAAATGTTGGACTTTTTTTTATAACATATTCAGTTCATCTCACACAGTACTGAGATTTTAATGTGAATAAAATATGATGAGCGATAAGTTTATAAACAAATAAAACCATCCAAACAGGAAACTCAGACATTCATCTTATAATTATCTCTCGTTCACGCAATTCCACGAAGAGATGATGAAGAGGAAGCTCACGTAAACGGAGAAAAATGTACGGTGAAAAATGTAAACAACGGACACATGTTTACTTGCACTTTGAAATTTAAAAGAAGTTTCCTCCTCTGACGTCAGGCCACGCCCTGTTTCACGTCATACCGCTATGATTTATGGGTAATTCTTTGGTGAAAGTGGACTTTGAAGCCCACTTACTGAAAGAGCTCATAAAGGAGGCAAAGATGGCCACCGAGTGCCCTCGATTCTCAAGCACTTTCAAATGGGACAACACTACACCCTTAGCTGCTCACAGGAACGCGCACGTAAAGGAGTCAAGGACACGTCAAGTGCTCAAGTGGTCGATTTGGGATTGGGCCCATGAATCATGAAGAGCCCTTGTAAAAAAAACAAAACAAAACAAAAAAACAACTATAGTGTACAGTGTCAGGATCCCCTAACCTGCCACCAGAGGAAGCCCTGAACCTTCCTCTCTCACCTGGATTCCAACCTTATCCTGAACACATGGGTGATTAGCCTGGTATCAATCAGCTGTGCATTGTCAGCCTGCTGCTCATATGAAGACAATCACCCCAGATTTTCCTGCTGGGTCATTACCATCCCTTCCAGCCAGGTCATCTTGGTTCTGACCATGTTTGAACTCTGCTATTATTTGGACTCTTGGAATCCTGAGCGTCCAATGTGACTATTGTTTACATATTAGCTTATTCTACTCTTCTTCTCCTTCCATCATTTATCTTCAGGTGGCGATACAGCAAGTCAGTTTCTCCCATCTAACCCTATCTCCTGCATCCTCTTTGGTCACACCAACTATCTTCATGTCTTCCTTCACTGTATCCATGAACCTCCTCTTTGGTCTTCCTCTAGTCCTCTTTCCTGGTGGTTCCAAACCCAGCATCCTTCTTCTGATGTACTCTCTCTCTCTCCTCTGCACATGTCCAAACCATCTCAGTCTGACCTCTCTGACTTAAAACCTCTAACATGTGCTGTTCCTCTGATCCTGTCCATCCTGGTCACTCCCAGAGAGATCCTCAGCAGCTTCATCTCTGCTACCTCCGTCTCTGTTTCCTGTCTTTTCCTCAGTGACACTGTTTCTAATTTCAAAATATTACCTTATTCTACTCTACAGCTAAATATCTAAAGAAGTCAATAGATGTTCTTCATCCTGATGGAAACACGGCGGGCTCCTCAGCCCGGAGATGTCCAGGACGGGGATGAGTAGATGTTCTTCATCCTGATGGAAACACGGGGGACTCCTCAGCCCGGAGATGTCCAGGACGGGGATGAGTAGATGAGTAAACATGTGTACTTTCAGCAACAACAAAGTTCCAGAACTACTACTTACAGGATGTGTGTTCTATGGATGTAAAATACTAAGGTGTGCAGGTGTAGATGATCACAAGATGACGTAACACAGACAGTGGGTTGTGAAACAGAAATAAAAAAACAATAACAGTGACTATATTTAGCAAATAATGGATGAATGATTATGACAAGAAATGTGCAGGTTACGCTTGCTGTAGTTCATGTATTTTAGGATTAAGATAACACGAGAAAAAAAAACCTTTGATTCAAACAACAAGTAAACAAGATTAAAGTTCCAGTTCTTTTAAATCAGTTACAGAGTGGAGAGACTGAGAACACGCAGACATATTTACATGTTTCCTTTTGTAAAGGTGGAAAAACACTGGGTTTTTCTGGTTACCATGGTGAGGGTAGGAATGTAGATCCTGGATACCATGGTGAGGGTAGCAATGTAGATCCTGGATACCATGGTGAGGGTAGGAATGTAGATCCCGGATACCATGGTGAGGGTAGGAATGTAGATCCTGGTTACCGTGGTGAGGGTAGGTATATAGATTCTGGTTACCGTAGTGAGGGTAGGAATGTAGATCCTGGTTACCATGGTGAGGGTAGGAATATAGATTCTGGTTACCGTGGTGAGGGTAGGAATGTAGATCCTGGTTACCATGGTGAGGGTAGGAATATAGATTCTGGTTACCGTGGTGAGGGTAGGAATGTTGATCCTGGTGAACAGAATCAGTGACAAATGGCAGCCTTGGCTGAGTCCAACTCTCACTGGAAATGGAATCGACATACTGCTGGCTATACGGTTCAAGCTCTGGCACCGTATAGCCAGAGCTTATACGGTTCAAAGAGTTTGTGTTGCAAACCCTTTGGACTCCACCATTTCAGCAGCTTGGTCTGTGCACTCTTCCTCTTCTGTCAGTTTGTGACATTGGTAGAGCAAATCTGTTCGACTGTATGTATGGGCTACATACAGTCTCTGTATGTAGCCCATACATACAGATGGGCTAGACATGATCTGTTTCCAACTTCAGCATGCGACTGAAAAGATTGCAGAGCCCATACATACAGTATGGGCTCTGTATGTAGCCCATACAGAGACTGGATTGCCCAGTCTCTGTATGGGCTATCCGAGACTCCTTACTTCTGGAGCATCCCCAATGGAGTGCCTTCCTTCTCCTGATCCACAAAGCACATGTGGACTGATTAGGCAAACTACCATGACACCTGTAGGATCCTGAAGAGGATATAGAGCTGGTCTGTTGTTTCACGTCCGGGACGGAAACCCCACCGCTCCTATTCAATCTGAGACTTAAGGAGTGTGATCCCTCTGGTACATATTTAAGAAAACAAACAACTGAACAACTTTAAATCTTTTTATTTGCTGATACTTTTTAGAGAACAGACGATGAAGTGAACGTGTCTTCATGGATGAGCAGTCTGGTCCTCCGCCTGATAGCTGGCCCATGAAGATCAATCAGCTGGGCACAACTCTAAAAGGAAACAAAGAAGAAAGAGATGAGATGTCTAAGATTATTTGGAGAAATGGGTTTGTGTTTATTTTATATTGTTTGTATTATATCGATTTATGAGTCGTTCTACGTTCCCACCTTCACCATCGTAACCAGGATCTACTTTCCTATCCTCACCATGGTAACCAAGATCTACGTTCCTATCCTCACCATGGTAACCAGGATCTACGTTCCTACCCACACCATGGTAACCAGGATCTACGTTCCTACCCTCACCATGGTAACCAGGATCTACATTCCTACCCTCACCATGGTAACCAAGATCTACGTTCCTATCCTCACCATGGTAACCAGGATCTACGTTCCTACCCACACCATGGTAACCAGGATCTACGTTCCTACCCTCACCATGGTAACCAGGATCTACATTCCTACCCTCACCATGGTAACCAGGATCTACGTTCGTACCCTCACCGTGGTAACCAGGATCTACGTTCCTACCCTCACCATGGTAACGAGGATCTACATTTCTACCCTCACCATGGTAACCAGGATCTACGTTCCTACCCCCACCGTGGTAACCAGGATCTACGTTCCTACCCTCACCATGGTAACCCGGATCTACGTTCCTACCCTCACCATGGTAACCAGGATCTACGTTCCCACCTTCACCATTGTAACCAGGATCTATGTTCCTACCCTCTCTTTCAACAGCTGTGGGTGATGACCGAAAGAACAATATCATGGATACAACTGGCCAAAAGGAGCTTTCTCGGCAGAGTGGCTGGCCTCTCACTCAGATAGAGGGTGAGGCCATCCGAGAGGAGCTTGGAATAGAGCCACTCTTCCTCCAGGTCGTCAGAGGAGTGAGAGAAGCCTGGGCTTCCTGTCTGAGGATGTACCCCCGCGACCCGGCCCTGAATAAGTGGAAGACAACGGAACAGAATGGAACGGTTTATTAAAAAGTACCTTTATTAGGAGGAAAGACGATGTTTTGAGGGTCGATTCCAGCCTTCAAAGACATCACCTTATACTTCTCTCTTGCTGCAAGGTTGGGTGTCAGGCTGCGTTCTGTGAATTCAAATGATAAATTTGTAACAGTCATTAACTGCACATGACTGCTTTGTAAACAACAATATCATTACAAAATATTTTACCCAGAAGTGAAGTATAGTAGACGTTCTGTCCATAGTCGACGTTGTTCTCAACTATGTAACTCATAACATAGTCTTCGTTGACTTCAGTAACGGTCAGTTCGCTTGGATGTCCATCGTCTGATAAAATGATTGCAGCAAACTACAATAAATAACAGTATGATTTCACACATCATAAAATAACAGACTGACATGTATAGGTGAATTTTCCAGGCTCATTCTCCACCCTGGTGGCCTTGATGCTGCCTCTCAAACACAATCCCCTAGGTTTGCAAAGTGAATCAATTTAATATTAAAACACAAACTTATGTATTTAAATATGTTCCTGTTTGTCTTTTTGGACTCACGACACTTTTTCAAAGTCAATGGTTAGGTCTCCATCTGGAGATGGTCGAACTTTGTATCTTGCCACAATAAGTAGGTCTTCTAGCAGTGGAAACCATTCTGCGGTACTGGCAAATCCAGCCTCAAACCATTCTCCTTCTACCTGTGATGCAAAGAAAGATAAAACTCGTGAATCAGTCAAAATGAACACAACATGCCGTCAGTGGAAGAACTAAACACTTTGTTTAGAGAAAGATCAGAAGACATGAAGTCTGTTTTAGGATTTCACAGCTTCCAAATGTCTGTAGTCCAGTGGTTCTCAAAAAGTGGGGCACCTCCCACATTTGACCTCTGGGAACATGTTTTTTTTTTTTTTACTGTTCTCAAATAAAGTGCAATACCCCTCCTCTACATTAAGGAGCAGTGGTGCTCTCATTGGCAGAGTGTGAGCAGGGAGCATTGGCTCGGTGTTACAGTTAATAAAGATATTCTTCTCTAAAATTCTGCAGCCTGGTTCATCACCAGGACTCCATTATGTCATCATATAACACCTATCCTCCAACATCTCCACTGGCTTCTCAGACCTGGTCCCACCCTACATCTCAGACATGGTCCCACCCTACATCTCAGACCTGGTCCCACCCTACATCTCAGACCTGGTCCCACCCTACATCTCAGACCTGGTCCCACCGTACATCTCAGACCTGGTCCCACCCTACATCTCAGACCTGGCCCCACCCTACATCTCAGACCCGGTCCCACCCTACATTTCAGACCCGGTCCCACCCTACATCTCAGACCTGGTCCCACCCTACATCTCAAACCCGGTCCCACCCTACATCTCAGACCTGGTCCCACCCTACATCACAGACCTGTTACATATTTCCATTCCCTCTCGCTCTCTCTGTTCCTCCTCTTATCTTCCCCTGCTTGTTCCACCTGCCCATCCTGTTACTATAGGGGACACAGCCTTCAGTCGCTCTGCTTTCCAGCTTCGTAATTCTCTCCCTCCTGATTTACGTCATACAGACTATTTCCCACTTTTCAAATCCAGTCTCAAAACATATCTTTTCAGGGAATCATACAGTTAGTCCAGTAGATAAATTTGATTGGCTATGCTTTGTTTTGGAGAGTGGGAGGAAACAGGAGAAAACCCACGGACAAAACATGAAAAGTCCACACAGAAAGGCCGGTGTTCTGATCCGGGACCCACATCCCAACCTTGCTGTGAGGTCACCGTGGTAACCACTGCACCAATGTGCTATTTGTAATTAAACCTGGAAATCTATTTAACAATTAAATGGAGAAAAGACACATTTCTTTCTTTTCTCTGGAGAAATAAGTCATTCACATACGTTTGTTTAAACATCTCCTATAAACATAACTTCTACCAGATGCTGGAGTTTCACAAGTTTCCTACCAGACTCGGGGAAAAGTTTGGTGCAGGTGAGAATTGAGCAGAAATGTTCAGAGAGATGAGCACAACGTTTGGCACGATGATCATAGCTGCTGAAGATCAAACCGATGTAGATCTGGAGGTTCGTATGTTGGACCTTCTGTGTGATGAAGCTTTAATAACAGAGAGTGTGTACGTCCTTTCTCTCTCAGACACGTCAACCTTCTTACTGGAACTCTGAAAGTTTTAGAAGGACACGTCACCTCTTTGTTTCAACAGAGAGACCAGAATGAAAAAAAAACAAGATGTCCGAGCTGTGTGACATCAATAAAACATTCTCACATCGTTCTGATTTTCTACTGACGATCTGAATCTTTAATAAAACACACTCCTTTGATTCCATTGTGTAGATTTTAAAACAATTAAAAACAATCAAACAGTCATTAAAAACATCGCAAAACATTTCCCAGTGATTTAAAGCTTCCTGATCAAATACAGAAAACTCCAAGCAGGTCAAGAGTGAGTTCCAAAAAACGTCAGAACAGCTGTTAGGTGGTCCTGAGTTTGGTGGGGTGAAGCAGGAACAGCAGCTTGGTGGGACAGAGGTGAGACAGCAGCTTTGTAGCGTCACAAAGGCCAACAAAATAGCCTTTGTGACAACCGTTTTGTTGTTTTAATGGATTCTTAATTTTCTAACAAGTAGTTGATGATCAACAGTAAGAAAAAGAAAAAAATGTCTGTTTTTAGTCAGTCAGTCATCTTCTTATCCGTCTGTCCCTTTCGGGGTTGCGGGGGGGCTGGAGCCCATCCCGGCTAATTTAAGGTGAAGGGCAGGGTACACCCCGAAACGGTCGGCAGTCCGTCAAGGGGCTACACACATACAGGACTTGAACCCACGACCTTCTTGCTGTGAGACCACTGTGATACCCACTGCGCCACCGTGCTGCCCCTGTTTGTTTTTAATCTCTTTAAAATCTACACAATGGAATCAAAGAAGTGTGTTTTTAATAAAGCTTCAGATCGTCAGTAGAAAATCAGAACGATGTGAGAATGTTTTATTGATGTCACACAGCTCGGACATCTTGTTTTTTTTCATTCTGGTCTCTCTTTTGAAACAAAGAGGTGACGTGTCCTTCTAAAACTTTCAGAGTTCCAGTAAGAAGGAAGCTTGTTTACAACAATTTGATACGGGCTCTCTAGAACATTTTTTTTATTTTTTTTTTATGGCAGGAGACGCCCCTTGAGATGTGACATCTCGTTTTCAAGAGGGTCCTCAACCTAACAAGCATGTTTTTCAGAGAGTGGGAGGAAACCGGAGTACTCAGAGGAAACCCACACAGACACAGGGTGAACCATTTAATTTAATCAGACATTTATGAACACAAAATAAACTACCATTGCAAATACAAATACACAGTCTGAAAAGAAACCAGGAAGCCAAGTGCTTATAAGTACCTACCCCCCTTTAGTCTGGATGACTACACAGACACAGTGACATCATACATACGTTTCTGTGAGGACAGCATCATTCCATCTAAAACCAGGGTAAGATTTAACAATGACAAACCCTGGTTCACACCCAGACTAAGACAGATCAGGAGGGAAAAGGAAGCAGCTCACAGAGCCAATGACAGAGAGAGCTACAAAGGCGCTAAGTACCGGTTCTCGAGTGAGGTACAGCAGGCGAGATCCAGGTAGAATAAACGCCTGAAGGACCAATTCTCTGTCAATGACACCGCCTCTGTCTGGAGATCACTTAGGCAAATTACCAACTATGATCCGAAAGCCCCACATGCTGCTGATGACTTACAACTGGCAGAGAAACTCAACACCTTTTATGCCAGGTTTGATGTCTCACTCTCCTCACCCCTCACTGATCAAGAACCTTCAGTCACTTTGAAGCCACTCCCCTCCCCCACCCAATTAACAACAGAGGTCACTCCAACTGACCAACCCTCCCCCTCCACTGCTTTCTTGGTGACAAAACAGGATGTGCTCCAGCTCTTCCGCAAGCAAAGCCCTCGGAAAGCTTCGGGCCCAGATGGTGTCTCCCCCGCCACCCTGAAACACTGTGCTGAGGAACTGTCTCCGGTATTCACAGATATTTTTAACACCTCGCTGATCACCTGCCACGTTCCAGCCTGCTTCAAGCTGTCTACCATCGTTCCTGTCCCCAAGAAGCCCCGTATCACTGGACTTAATGACTACAGGCCTGTGGCGCTTACGTCTGTAGTCATGAAGTCATTCGAACGCCTGGTCCTCCCTCATCTCAAGCACTTCACCTCTCCCTCTCTGGACCCTCTGCAGTTTGCCTACAGAGCCAACAGGTCTGTAGACGACGCTATCAACCTGGCCCTCCACTTCACCCTGCAGCACCTGGACTCCCCGGGAACCTATGCTAGGATCCTGTTTGTGGACTTCAGCTCTGCATTCAACACCATCCTCCCTACCCTGCTTCAGGACAAGCTCTCCCAGCTCAACGTGCCTGACTCCACTTTCAGGTGGATTACTGACTTCCTAACAGACCGGAGGCAGTGCGTGCGGCTGGGGAAGAATGTCTCCACCTTTCGGACTATCAACACAGGATCTCCACAAGGCTGTGTCCTCTCTCCCCTGCTCTTCTCCCTGTACACCAACTGCTGCACCTCCAGCCATGACTCTGTCAAACTGATCAAGTTTGCGGACGACACCACCCTCATCGGGCTCATCTCTGATGGTGATGAGTCGGCCTACAGGATGGAGGTAGACCGGCTGGTGTCCTGATGCAGCAACAACAACCTGGAGCTCAACGCTCAGAAGAAATACAGTGTTGTTTTACATTGGTTCTGACTTTAGGCTTTTTGAAAACATCGGACATGAAAACTCTACACAGAAAGGCTAGTGTTTCAAACCTTGTCCCCCACCTGGGATTCAGACCCACGACTTTGTTGATGTGAGGCCACTGTGCCATCCACTGTGCCATCCACTGTGCTACCCACTGTGCTACCCACTGCACCACCATGCTGCAAACATCATGTGGACCCTTTAAGATTATTTTATAACTTCACCAGCTGCCCTGTTGAGAATGTTTCCCTCCATAGAAATCTTAAAAGTATTGATCAAGAACTCACATCTTCTGAGACGTCTGATTTCTGTACCAACAAACCCTGGTCCAGTTGCTTTCAAACTTTCAAAGTTCTAGTAAGAAGGTTGACGTGTGCCTTCACCTGCTCAGAAAACTAAAACATTTTAATGTCAGTAAAAAAATTCTAATCATGGTTTACCGCTCACTAATTCATCCATCCTCTCTTCCAAAATCACATCTTGGTACGACTTCAAAAACAAAACCTTCAAAAATCATTAATCAAGCTGTAGAAAGATTGGTTCACCTCAACCTCCACTGTCCCTAATATATGAACGTGTTGTGATCAGGAAAGCCCTGTAAAATTTATGCTCAGATTTTCTCAGAGTGTATCTTCTCTAATTTGAGATGATTAAGCACATCTTGTTGTAATAAGATTGAAAAGCATCGTTTATCTCCTGCTGGTCAGTCAACACGGTGCCATCTTGTGCAGCAATCCCATGAAGAGCATGCTTGGCCCTCGTACTTTTCAGTTGTCTTGTTCAGTACTTCACCTGTTGTGTGAGGCCTTTAAGGGCCTGCATTTTCTTTCTCTTTTCTCTCCCTCTTCAATACTCAGGTGCTGGATGGATTCTAACAGGAGGATCAGCTGATTTCTCCCAGCTGCACGTACTTAACTCTGGATATAAAAGACCTGGCTTTACCTACAGTCGTCATCAGTTCTTCAGCTAACCCTGTGGTAAACTGACCACCTCTCACCATGTTTATTTTGTCACCATGTACTTATATTTTCATTCTCCCCACAGGAACCTTCAGCCTTTCCTCCTGGCCATCCAGCACTTCCCTATGGACACTTTTGGACACTTCCTTTGTTACGTACTTAATAAACTGTTAATCCATCCCACACCCCACATAACATCACCTGCTTTATCCCCATGTTCATACATGTTACTCAGTGCTGAGTATGACAGGCTCACTTCATACTCTATCAAAAAATCTGAGTAATAATAATAATAATAATAATAAAGCATTGAACTTATACAGAGCTTTTCTAGAAACTCAAAGACGCTTTACACACACACACACACACATTCCTGATGATGAGCTACCATACAAGGTGCATACCGCTATCATCAGAAGCAACTGGGGGTTCGACGTCTTGCTCAAGGACACGTCGACATGGACTCTGGACGGGGCATCGAACATGCAACCTTCCGGTATGGGACGGTCACCCTACCCACACGTTCTTTGTATCTTGAGTGGGATTTTGAGAGTGCTTTTGATCCACATCAGCAATTTGTTTCTCCAAATCTTTCTGTCTCGCAAGCAAGTCACGTTTCTTTTTGGTCGTGAATGATATTACCTAACCTCTAGACCAGATACATCTGGTCCGAAATGAAATCAAGGAATGTCTGGTCATTCAGTTAGAGAGTTTAATCTCCAGTATGTCCTGGGGGGAAAGGAGGCAGGAACAGACCATTTCAACACAAGGGGAGCATGATCCGATATTACAATCGGTTGATAGTCGCATAGCTGTACATTTGGAGTCAGTTTATTGACCGGAAGTCACTTCAGCTTTCATTTATATTTGAATCAAAGTGACAGCAGGACTTTTTTTTATTATTATTTATCTTGGACAGGGTAGCATGTTCTCAAATCAACATAAACATTATTTTGTACAGCAACTCAATAGGGATAATAACAAGGTATGACAAGTGCACAAATCAAAGTTTCTAATGTCCAAGAAGGAGTGGGGAGAAGAAAACTTATTTAACCCCACCCCCAGTGCTCTATGATACATATTTACAATAATTAATTCATTTTATGTTGTTTTAACCTTAAGACAATTAAATGAAAGGATACGGACTTGGTTACTAAAACCAACCAGTAGGACCTGGTTACAAGTACCAACATAATAGTACCAACATAATAGGGAGCAGTAGTAAGAGAAAAAGAAAGTTCTACAGTAAGGAAAAAAAAACAAATGAAAAACACACACACACAAAAAACGAATACACTCCAACAGAAGACAGTGATATAATTACATTAGACATTTCATATACTGTGACCAAATCATGTTTGTAGTTTAGTTTGAACATATTTACATTTTGATATTACTTGTAGGATTTGTCCAGACTATTCCAGAGTTTTACACCACGTACAGACATGCAAAAACTTTTTTTAGTGGTTCTCACTTTGGGCAGTTTAAAGTCTCCTATTACTCAGGTTATGTGATTTTTCATTCAGATTAAATAGACTTTGTAAATTTTTTGGCAGTAGTTTGTGGTATGCTTTAAATATTGTGATTGCTGAGTAGTACTGAGAAAGGTCTTTAAATTTTAAGAATTTAGAGTTTGCAAAGAGGTTGTATGTTCCAAAAGAGCAACTTTATGTATAATTCGTAGTGCTCTTTTCTGTAAGACAGTTAAGGGCATTAGTGTCGTCTGATAGGTGTTCCCCCATACTTCAACACCATAAGTGAGATATGGAAGAACCATCGAGCAATACAATGTGCACAAGGAGTTGAAATCAAGGTGATGTTTAATTTTATTTATTATAGAGAGACTTTTGGATATTTTTGCTTTTACATGTCTGACGTGGGGTTTCCAAGACAGTTTATTGTCTATGATGATTCCAAAAATTTTGCTTCGTCTACAGTCTCAATTTGGACATTTTCAATTACAATTGGTTTTTTGGAGCTTGTTTTTGTATTTCCAAAGAACATGACTTTAGTTTTGTTCAGATTAAGAAATAATTTATTAAAATCCATCCACTTCTTTATTTTGTTGAGCTCTGTATTGACTGTACTGATAAGTTCATTGTAATTATGACTGCCATAGAATATATTTGTATCATCTGCAAACAGTATGAGTTTTAGTGACTGTGATACCATAAGAATATCGTTTATGTAAATATTAAAAAGTTTTGGTCCCAATACGGAGCCTTGGGTAACACCACAAGAAATACTAAGAGTCTCAGATGAAGAAGACCCTATTTGTACATATTGAGTTCTTTCCGTTAAATAGCTTTGTATCCATTCGCCAGCGATTCCCCTTATCCCTTGTTCTTGTAAATTTCGAAGTAATATTGCATGATTGATTGTATCAAAAGCTTTCTTTAAATCTATAAAAATTCCAATTGCATATTTTTTACAATCTATCGCACTTGGTATTTCCTCAGTTGCGTCAAGTATAGCCATGTAGACATATAGCCATATAGACATGCAGTCAATCAGAAACTCTAAGAAGGAACTCAGATCTCCACAGACAGTTCTCACATTCTGTACTCACACTACACCCTGTTACCATCCGGTCGTAGGTTCAGATCCCTCTCACTTAAGACCAAGAGAGCCACATCCAGCTTCATACCTACCTCAATCTGACTGCTGAATGGCTGAGGGGCCTCGTGACGGATGGACATGTACTGAAGAAATAAATAAATAATCTTATTTATTGATTTTTTTCTATTTTTATTTATTTATATTTTATTGTTTTATGATGTTTTTAATGAATGTGGTTTTGGATGAATTTGTCTGTGTTTGTCCCGGTGCTCTGGCAGTAAATGAAGTTCCTAACGGACAAATAAAGTTATTACTGAATTGAATTGAAATGTCTGGTCCTTGTTTTGCCTGCTCAAAATGATCACCAGAAGAGGATTTCTTTTTTAATCTTTTATTCTGTGTTTTTTTTTTAAGAAAACAGAACATGTTCATGAACCATGAATCATGAAGAGCCTTTGTAAAAAAAACAGAGACTTATTTGAATTGTGTTGATAAACCTTGTTTGATGTCCTCCTCACGCCACATCCTCAAACCCTGACATACAAAATATTTAAAATTAGAACCAAAAATATTCAATTCAATTTTTTGTATAGCCCAAAATCACAAAATGTCTGTCTCAATGGGTTCACATGAAAGATTCAGGAAGATGAAAAAATAGGAAAGGAAAACACAAATACGCAGCAAGAAAACAGTTTTAGCAAAGACATTCCTGACCTTTGACTCTCCTTCACGGTGAGGAAAAACTCCTAAAAAAACATCAATGGGGAAAACATAAGAAACCTCATTGGGATCCACACGAAAGATAGATCCCTCCCCCGGGACGAGCATCCAATGGGTCTAAGACTATTGTTTACATATTAGCTTATTCTACTCTTCTTCTTCTTTCATCATTTCCCTTCAGGGGTCACTACAGCAAGTCAGTTTCTTCCATCTAACCCTATCTGCTGCATCCTCTTCAGTCACACCAACTATCTTCATGTCTTACTTCACTGTATCCATGAACCTCCTCTTTGGTCTTCCTCTAGTCCTCTTTCCTGGTGGTTCCAAACCCAGCATCCTTCTTCTGATATACTCTCTCTCTCTCCTCTGCACATGTCCAAACCATCTCAGTCTGACCTCTCTGACTTTAAAACCTCTAACATGTGCTGTTCCTCTGATCCTGGTCACTCCCAGAGAGATCCTCAGCATCTTCATCTCTGCTACCTCCGTCTCTGTTTACTGTCTTTTTCTCAGTGACACTGTTTCTAATTTCAAAATATTACCTTATTCTACTCTACAGCTAAATATCTAAAGAAGTCAATAGATGTTCTTCATCCTGATGGAAACACGGGGGACTCCTCAGCCCGGAGATGTCCAGGACGGGGATGAGTAGATGAGTAAAAATGTGTACTTACAGCCGTAACAAAGTTCCAGAACTACTACTTACAGGATGTGTGTTCTATGGATGTAAAATACTAAGGTGTGCAGGTGTAGATGATTACTAGATGATGTTATACAGACAGTGGGTCACGTGCAACAGAAATAAAAAAACAATAACAGTGAATAACTTTAGCAAATAATGGATGAATGATTATGACAAGAAATGTACAGGTTACGTTTGCTGTAGTTCATGTATTTTAGGATTAAAATAACATGAGAAAAAAACCTTTGGTTCAAATAACAAGTAAACATGATTAAAGTTCCAGTTCTTTTAAATCAGTTACAGAGTGGAGGGACTGAGAACACGCAGACATATTTACATGTTTCCTTTTGTAAAGGTGGAAAAACACTGGGTTTTTCTGGTTACCATGTTGAGGGTAGGAACATAGATCCTGGTTACCATGGTGAGGGTAGGAACCTAGATCCTGGTTACCACGGTGAGGGTAGGATCGTAGATCCTGGTTACCACGGTGAGGGTAGGAATGTAGATCCTGGTGAACAGAATCGGTGACAAAGGGCAGCCTTGGCTGAGTCCAACTCTCACTGGAAATGGAATCGATATACGCCCGGCTATACGGTTCAAGCTCTGGCACCGGTCATAAAGAGACTGGAAAGCCAATACTATGGGCTCCGAGACTCCCTACTTCTGGAGCATCCCCACAAGAGTGCCTTCCTTCTCCTGATCCACAAAGCACATGTGGACTGATTAGGCAAACTACCATGACACCTCTAGGATCCTGAAGAGGGTATAGAGCTGGTCTGTTGTTCCACATCCGGGACGGAAACCCCACCGCTCCTATTCAAAATGAGACTTAAGGAGTGTGATCCCTCTGGTACATATTTATGAAAACAAACAACTGAACAACTTTAAATCTTTTTATTTGCTGATACTTTTTAGAGAACAGACGATGAAGTGAACGTGTCTTCATGGATGAGCAGTCTGGTCCTCCGCCTGATAGCTGGACCATGAAGATCATTCTGCTGGGCACAACCCTAAAAAGAAACAAAGAGGAAAGAGATAAGGTTATTTGGAGAAATGGGTTTGTGTTTATTTTATATTGTTTTGTATATCGATTTATAGGTCGATCTACATTCCTACCCTCACCATAGTAACCAGGATCTACGTTCCTACCCTCACCATGGTAAACAGGATCTACGTTCCTACCCTCACCATGGTAACCAGGATCTACGTTCCTATCCTCACCATAGTAACCAGGATCTACGTTCCTACCCTCACCATGGTAAACAGGATCTACGTTCCTACCCTCACGATGGTAACCAGGATCTATGTTCCCACCCTCTCTCTCAACAGCTGTGGGTTATGACCGAAAGAACAAGATCATGGATACAACTGGCCAAAAGGAGCTTCCTCGGCAGAGTGGCTGGCCTCTCACTCAGAGACAGAGGGAACAGTTCTGCCATCCGAGAAGAGCTTGGAAGAGAGCCACTCCTCCTCCAGGTCGACAGAGGAGTGAGAGAAGCCTGGGCTTCCTGTCTGAGGATGTACCCCCGCGACCCGGCCCTGAATAAGTGGAAGAGAACGGAACGGTTTATAAAAAAGTACCTTTATTAGGAAGAAAGACGATGTTTTGAGATTTGAATCCAGCCTTTAGAGACATCTCCTTATACTTCTCTCTTGCTGCAAGGTTGGGTGTCAGGCTGCGTTCTGTGAATTCAATTTATAAATTTATTCGCACAAGACTGCTTTGTAAACAACAATATCGCGACAAATTATTTTACCCATAAGTGCAGTAAAGTAGATGTTCTGTCCTGCGTTGTTCTCAACTATGTAATTCATAGTGTAATCTTTGTTGACTTCAGTAACGGTCAGTACGCTTGGATTTCCCTCTACTGATAAAATGAGAGCAGCAAAGAACAGTAAGTGTTTGTTGTTTTATGATGTGTGAAATCATACTGACATGTATAGGTGAATTTTCCAGGCTCATTCGCCACCCTGCTGGCCTTGATGGTGTTTCTCAAACACATTCCATTTGGTCTGCAGAGTGAATCATTTTGATATTAAAACACAAACTTATGTATTTAAATGATGTGTTCCTGTTTGTCTTTTTGGACCCACCCCATTTTTTCAAAGTCAATAGTTAGGTCTCCATCTGCAGATGGTTGAACTTTGTATTTTCCAATTGCAAGTTGGTCTTTTACCCCCCCAAACCAATGGGCGGTGCTGCCAAATCCAGTCTCAAACCAATCTCCTTTCACCTGTGATGAAAAGAAAGAAAAAACACATGAATCAGTAAAAATGAACACAACATGCCGTCAGTGGAAGAACTAAACACTTTGTTTAGAGAAAGATCAGAAGACATGAAGTCTGTTTTAGGATTTCACAGCTTCCACATGTCTGTAGCCCAGTGGTTCTCAAAAAGTGGGGCCTCTTCCACGTTTGACCTCTGGGAACATGTTTTTGTTTTTTTTTTCTTTTTTTTTTTTACTGTCGAAGAAAGTTGATATTTACTCTTTGATATTTTACTCTTTGTCTTTATACATTTTAAAAAGAATAACATTTTACTTTTTATTCAATAAAGATATGCTTATGAATCTTTGATTTACTTTTTATTCAATAAAGATATGTTCTTGAATGTTTTATTTGCTAAGGTTGTGCTTGGATGATAAATGCTTGCTGAGTGTGACAAAATTCTATAGAATTTTTGGTATGTAAAGGTCATTGGGGAGCAGACCACATGGAGCCACGAGAAGCCAACTTAAATCGGCGTGACTCCGGGAGGTTGTTTGTTTGTTTTTCAGGAATTAAGAAAGGAACATCTGTCTTTTGCATAAAGAAGAAATGGGAGAACGAGAACGAATGACCAAGTGGAGGAAAGAGAAGGCGCCTTAATTAATGAATATTCATGAACTGAATGTCTGCTAAAAATTTGGCAATTCTCAGTAGGTTGTGGTCTCTCTTGTAACTTCACAGAGGCACACAGGTGTGTTCTGTCAGGCAACTGAGACCCAGATGCATCTGTCTAGATTTTGATGTTGAGGAATGAATATTTGAAATTGAGACATTTGTTGAATCCTGGTGGTATTTTAAATACTTGGTATGCTTTAAATATCTAGTTATCTTAGTATTGGAATCACTGGCCTCCTGTCTTCAGTCTGGACACGCAAGAAAGACCGGGTGGTGAGATTATTAATTAATTATTGATAATTAAAGTAATTATTGGATTTAATCAAACCTGAAAAGAAAAGAAACCACAGATTCTTTCACTGTTCACAAATACAGTGCAATACCCCTTCTCTACATTAAGGAGCAGTGGTGGTCTCATTGGCAGAGTGTGAGCAGGGAGCATTGGCTCGGTGTTGCAGTTAATAAAGATATTCTTCTCCAAAATTCTGCAGCCTGGTTCATCACCAGGACTCCATTATGTCATCATATAACACCTATCCTCCAACATCTCCACTGGCTTCTGATAAAACAAAGGATTATTTTCAAAATTCTCCTCATCACTTTCTCTCCCTCCTGATTTACATCATACAGACTTTCTACCACTTTTCAAATCCAGTCTCAAAATTTATCTTTTCAGGGAATCATTCAGTTAGTCCAGTAGATAAATTTGATTGGCTCTGCTTTGTTTTGGAGAGTGGGAGGAAACAGGAGAAAACCCACGGACAAAATATGAAAATTCCACACAGAAAGGCCGGTGTTCTGATCCGGGACCCACATCCCAACCTTGCTGTGAGATCACCGTGGTAACCACTACACCAACGTGCTACCCCCACTATTTGGAATTAAACCTGGAAATCTATTTAACAATTAAATGGGGAAAAGACACATTTCTTTCTTTTCTCTGGTGAAATAAGTCATTCACATACGTTTGTTTAAACATCTCCTATAAACATAACTTCTACCAGATGCTGGAGTTTCACAAGTATCCTACCAGACTCGGGGAAAAGTTCGGTGCAGGTTGGGGTTGAGCAGAAATGTTCAGAGAGATGAGCACAACGCCCAGCAGGACGAGGAGAGAAGTCATAGCTGCTGAAGATCAAACCGATGTAGATCTGGAGGTTCTTATGTTGGACCTTCAGTGTGATGAAGCTTTAATAACAGAGAGTGTGTACGTCCTTTCTCTCTCTGACACGTCAACCTTCTTACTGGAACTCTCAAAGTTTTAGAAGGACACGTCACCTCTTTGTTTCAACAGAGAGACCAGAATGAAAAAAAAACAAGATGTCCGAGCTGTGTGACATCAATAAAACATTCTCACATCGTTCTGATTTTCTACTGACGATCTGAATCTTTAATAAAACACACTCCTTTGATTCCATTGTGTAGATTTTAAAACGATTAAAAACAATCAAACAGTCATTAAAAACATCTCAAACCATTTCCCACTGATTTAAAGCTTCCTGATCAAATACAGGAAACTCCAAGCAGGTCAAGAGTGAGTTCCAAACAGCTCCAGAACAGCTGTTAGGTGGTCCTGAGTTTGGTGGGGTGAACCTGGAACAGCAGGTTGGTGGGACAGAGGTGGAACAGCTGCTAACATGTCAGTTGGCTCTGCGTTGGACGGAATGTGGGTTACCATGGCAATGATGTTTGAAGCTCCAGTGATTCATTATAAGATCTTAAACTGTCACAAAAAGTTCTACATCTTGACAGCAATTCACATCCTTCAATGTAGTGGAACAACACTAGTTGTTGTTTTTCAAACACCACCAGTATAAAAGCTCAATTAATAGAGTACAGTAAAAAAACTATTGTCTGACACAACGGTGCAGAAAGTTTTCTTTAACAGGTCTCACACAGTAAACAACCAGATGTAAAGCAGACTTAAAACCATTTAAAAATCACACACTAAAGTTAGGGTGAGCTTGTGTTCAGAGCTTTGATTGTCATTGGAATAAATGATTTTCTGTGGATTTCTTTTAATTGTGTTTTGTAGCACCGTCCTGAAGGCAGAAGGGTTAAGGAGTGATGAAGAGGGAGGCTTTCCTGATCACAACACGTTCATATATTAGGGACAGTGGAGGTTGAGGTGAACCAATCTTTTTACAGCTTGATTAGTGATTTTTGAGAGTTTTGTTTTTGAAGTCGTACCAAGATGTGATTTTGGAAGAGAGGATGGATGAATTAGTGAGCGGTAAACCGTGATTAGAATTTTTTTACTGACATTAAAATGTTTTAGTTTTCTGAGCAGGTGAAGGCACATGTCAACCTTCTTACTGGAACTTTGAAAGTTTTAGAAGGCCATGTCACCTCTTTGTTTCAACAGAGAGACCAGAATAAAAAAAACCGAGATGTCCGAGTTTTTTTCATTCTGCTCAACACTACTCGAGTAGAGTAGGTCGAGCTGGCCATCCTTACATTACCATCCCTTCCAGCCAGGTCATCTTGGTTCTGACCATGTTTGAACTCTGCTATTATTTGGACTCTTGGAATCCTGAGTTAATCCTGTGCCCTTTGCTTTAGAGACTTATTTGAATTGTGTTGATAAACCTTGTTTGATGTCCTCCTCACGCCACATCCTCAAACCCTGACATACAAAATATTTAAAATTAGAACCAAACAGAGAAAAATTCAATGAATTTTTTTTTTGTATTGCCCAGAATAACAGAACTTTTGTCTCAATGGGTTCACATGAAAGATTCAGAAAGATGAAAAAAGAGGAACGTTTAAACACAAATACACAGCAATAAACCTAACTAATAAATGCTAACTAGACAATATGAGAACATTCCTGTCCGTAGACTCTCCTTCACAGCGAGGAAAAACTCCTAAAAAAAAAAAACATCAATGGGAAAAAAAAATAAGAAACCTCATGGGGATCCAAAAGAAAGGGAGATCCCTCTCCCGGGACGAGCATCCAATGTGTTAAAGATTATTTTTTAAATATTAGCTCATTGTAATCTACAGCTAAATATCTAAAGAAGTCAATAGATGTTTTTTTATCCTGATGGAAACACGGGGGACTCCTCAGCCCGGAGATGTCCAGGACGGGGATGAGTAGATGTTCTTCATCCTGATGGAAACACGGGGGACTCCTCAGCCCGGAGATGTCCAGGACGGGGATGAGTAGATGAGTAAAAACGTCTATTTACAGCCGTAACAACGTTCCAGAACTACTACTTACAGGATGTGTGTTCTATGGATGTAAAATACTAAGGTGTGCAGGTGTAGATGATTACTAAATGACGTAATACAGACAGTGGGTCACGTGCAACAGAAATAAAAAACAATAACAGTGAATAACTTTAGAAAATAATGGATGAATGATTATGACAAGAAATGTGCAGGTTACGCTTGCTGTAGTTCATGTATTTTAGGATTAAGATAACACGAGAAAAAAAACCTTTGGTTCAAACAACAAGTAAACAAGATTAAAGTTCCAGTTCTTTTAAATCAGTTACAGAGTGGAGGGACTGAGAACTGAAGGAATGTAGATCCTGGTTACCATGGTGAGGGTAGGAATGTAGATCCTGGTTACCAAGGTGAGGGTAGGAACGTAGATCCTGGTTACGACGGTGAGGGTAGGAACGTAGATCCTGGTTACCACGGTGAGGGTAGGAATGTAGACCCTGGTTACCACGGTGAGGGTAGGAAAGTAGATCCTGCTTACCATGGTGAAGGTAGGACCATAGCTCCTGGTTACCACGGTGAGGGTAGGAATGTAGATCCTGGTTACCACGGTGAGGGTAGGAACGAAGATCCTGGTTACCATGGTGAGGGTAGGAACGTAGATCCTGGTTACCATGGTGAGGGTAGGAACGTAGATCCTGGTTACCACGGTGAGGGTAGGAATGTAGATCCTGGTTACCATGGTGAGGGTAGGAACGTAGATCCTGGTTACCACGGTGAGGGTAGGAATGTAGATCCTGGTTACCATGGTGAGGGTAGGAACGTAGATCCTGGTCACCAAGGTGAGGGTAGGAACGTAGATCCTGGTTACCACGGTGATGGTAGGAACGTAGATCCTGGTTACCATGGTGAGGGTAGGAATGTAGATCCTGGTTACCATGGTTAGGGTAGGAACGTAGATCCTGGTTACCATGGTGAGGGTAGGATTGTAGCTCCTGGTTACCACGGTGAGGGTAGGAATGTAGATCCTGGTTACCATGGTGAGGGTAGGAATGTAGATCCTGGTTATGACGGGGAGGGTAGGAACGTAGATCCTAGTTGCCATGGTGAGGGTAGGAATGTAGATCCTGGTGAACTGAATCGGTGACAAAGGGCAGCCTTGGCTGAGTCCAACTCTCACTGGAAATGGAATCGATATACGCCCGGCTATACGGTTCAAACTCTGGCACCGGTCATACAGACACTGGATAGCCCACACTATGGGCTCCGAGACTCCCTACTTGTGGAGCATCCCAACAGGAGTGCCTTCCTTACCCTGATCCACAAAGCACATGTGGACTGATTAGGCAAACTACCATGGCACCTCTAAGATCCTGAAGAGGGTATAGAGCTGGTCTGTTGTTCCACGTCCGGGATGGAAACCCCACCGCTCCTCTTCAATCTGAGACTTAAGGAGTGTGATCCCTCTGGTACATATTTATGAAAACAAACAACTGAACAACTTTAAATCTTTTTATTTGCTGATGCTTTTTAGAGAACAGACGATGAAGTGAACGTGTCTTCATGGATGAGCAGTCTGGTCCTCCGCCTGATAGCTGGCCCATGAAGATCAATCAGCTGGGCAAAACTCTAAAAGGAAACAAAGAAGAAAGATGAGATGTCTAAGATTATTTGGAGAAATGGGTTTGTGTTTATTTTATATTGTTTGTATTATATCGATTTATGAATCGATCTACGTTCCCACCTTCACCATGGTAACCAGGATCTACGTTCCTACCCTCACCTTGGTGACCAGGATCTACGTTCCTACCCTCACCATGGTAACCAGGATCTACGTTCCTACCCTCACCTTGGTGACCAGGATCTACGTTCCTACCCTCACCATGGTAACCAGGATCTACGTTCCTATCCTCACCATGATAACCAGGATCTACGTTCCTACCATCACCATGGTAACCAGGATCTATGTTCCTACCCTCACCATGGTAACCAGGATCTACGTTCCTATCTTCACCATGGTAACCAGGATCTACGTTCCTATCCTCACCATGGTAACCAGGATCTACGTTCCTATCCTCACCATTGTAACCAGGATCTAGGTTCCTATCCTCACCATGGTAACCAGGATCTACGTTCCTACCCTCAACATGGTAACCAGGATCTATGTTCCTACCCTCACCATGGTAACCAGGATCTACGTTCCTACCCTCACCATGGTAACCAGGATCTACGTTCCTATCCTCACCATGGTAACCAGGATCTACGTTTCTACCCTCACCATGGTAACCAGGATCTACGTTCCTACTCTCACCATGGTAATGTCGAACAGGCATGGCCAGGCGTGGCCTGCTCCTCTGGATGCTTTTTCTTATTCTTTATATTATTTTACTTAGATATTAGAAACTATTATGTTATGCCTAGATATTAGAACTCTTATGTATTGTTTAGTTATTATGCTTTACTTATATATGAATGACTTTGTGTTTCTTTTATGCTTTTATTTTGATTTATTCTTTATGTTGGAATGTTGGAATGCTCTTTGTACGATTTCAAATGGCTTTGGGTGACCATTTCAAGATGTCAAACATTTCAGTGATTCTTTATTGTGTCTAAACTCATGTAACTACATCTGCTGGAAGGGAGGGGTCGAGCTGACAGCTTCCAAAATGTGAGGTTAGGTTGAGGTCAATGGTCAGTTTATTCCTTGGGGCAACAGGTGTCGCTGGGGTCAGAAATTGTCAGTGAGAGAGGAAAATTAGAGCTAGAAGCACCTGCCTCTGGTATGTGACGTCACACTTTGTATAAAAACTCTGATGTGACGGAACTCGGCTTAAAAACTCAAGAGTCCGTGCGCGAGGCTATAGGGTAGGTTAGGGTGAGGAAGTCTCGACAGATCGGCTTAGGATCGGAGGCTCAGATGTTAGGACCTGGTTAGAACTTAGTTAGTTTTTAGAATAGTATAGACCACCATGGGCACAGGGTGGCAATTCTTTTAGAATAATTTGTTAGGATTGTAACTTGTTTAATTTAGATAAAGTTTTTTTTGTGTGATAATAAAATCTGTGTCAAGGCGTTTTCCTTTCACATTAACTTCTTATCCCCCAGACCCAATAAAGGTGCTGAGAAACTATTCTGGCGCATAGTTGAATCAGCTCTGCAGGATCGAGGGTGCTTTGATCTGATTCACGGTAAGTTTCTGAATTTTAGAAAAAAATCTGAAGAAAACTTATTTAAATGTTAAAACGTGGGTAACGAGTGATTGATCTCCAGGTCGATTTGTTTGATTTCGTGTTATAGACCTGCTCTGCAGCTTTTGTTCCTGGTAAAAGGTATGCAGAGAAATTAATAAAGAAATACATTTTTTAATAGAACGGGTAGTGAGGTTTTAGGCAAGAACCGCACGCGCTCGGTTCGTCAGTAACCAGGATCTATGTTCCTACCCTCACCATGGTAACCAGGATCTACATTCCTACCCTCACCATGGTAACCAGGATCTATGTTCCTACCCTCACCGTGGTAACCAGGATCTACATTCCTACCCTCACCATAGTAACCAAGATCTACGTTCCTACCCTCACTATGGTAACCAGGATCTACGTTCCTACCTTCACCATGGTAACCAGGATCTACGTTCCTACCCTCACCATGGTAACCAGGATCTATGTTTCCACCCTCTCTTTCAACAGCTGTGGGTGATGACCGAAAGAACAAGATCATGGATACAACTGGCCAAAAGGAGCTTCCTCGGCAGGGTGGCTGGCCTCTCACTCAGAGATAGAGGGAGCAGTTCTGCCATCCGAGAGGAGCTTGGAATAGAGCCACTCCTCCTCCAGGTCGACAGAGGAGTGAGAGAAGCCTGGGCTTTCTGTCTGAGGCTGTTCCCCCGCGACCTGGCCCTGAATAAGTGGAAGACAACGGAACAGAACGGAACGGTTTATTAAAAAGTACCTCCATCAGCAAAAAAGATGATGTTTTGAGGGTCGATTCCAGCCTTCAAAGACATCTCCTTATACTTCTCTCTTGCTGCAAGGTTGGGTGTCAGGCTGCGTTCTGTGAATTCAATTCTAAATTTGTAACAGTCATTAACTGCTCATGACTGCTTTGTAAACGACAATATCATTACAAAATATTTTACCCATAAGTGAAGTATAGTAGATGTTCTGTCCATAGTCGACGTTGTTCTCAACTACGTAACTCATAACATAGTCTTCGTTGACTTCAGTAATGGTCAGTATGGTTGGATAACCTCCCTCGTCTGATAAAATGATCGCAGCAAACTACAATAAATAACAGTCTGTAATTTTATGATGTGTGAAATCATACTGACATGTATAGGTGAATTTTCCAGGGTCATTCTCCACCCTCTTGGCCTCGATGGTGCCTCTCATACACAAACCATTACGTCTGCAAAGTGAATCATTTTAATATTCAAACACAAACTTATGTATTTAAATGATATGTTCCTGTTTGTATTTTTGGACTCACAACATTTTTTTGACGTCAATGGTTAGGTCGCCATCTGGAGATGGTTGAACTTTGTATCTTCCATTACCAAGTTGGTCTTTTTCCAGGTCAAACCATGGGGCGCTGCTGGCAAATCCAGCCTCAAACCATTCTCCTTCTACCTGTGATGCAAAGAAAGATAAAACACAAGAATCAGTCAAAATGAACACAACATGCCGTCAGTGGAAGAACTAAACACTTTGTTTAGAGAAAGATCAGAAGACATGAAGTCTGTTTTAGGATTTCACAGCTTCCAAATGTCTGTAGTCCAGTGGTTCTCAAAAAGTGGGGCACCTCCCACATTTGACCTCTGGGAACATGTTTTTTTTTTTTTACTGTTCTCAAATAAAGTGCAATACCCCTCCTCTACATTAAGGAGCAGTGGTGCTCTCATTGGCAGAGTGTGAGCAGGGAGCATTGGCTCGGTGTTACAGTTAATAAAGATATTCTTCTCCAAAATTCTGCAGCCTGGTTCATCACCAGGACTCCATTATGTCATCATATAACACCTATCCTCCAACATCTCCACTGGCTTCTCAGACCTGGTCCCACCCTACATCTCAGACATGGTCCCACCCTACATCTCAGACCTGGTCCCACCCTACATCTCAGACCTGGTCCCACCCTACATCTCAGACCTGGTCCCACCGTACATCTCAGACCTGGTCCCACCCTACATCTCAGACCTGGCCCCACCCTACATCTCAGACCCGGTCCCACCCTACATTTCAGACCCGGTCCCACCCTACATCTCAGACCTGGTCCCACCCTACATCTCAAACCCGGTCCCACCCTACATCTCAGACCTGGTCCCACCCTACATCACAGACCTGTTACATATTTCCATTCCCTCTCGCTCTCTCTGTTCCTCCTCTTATCTTCCCCTGCTTGTTCCACCTGCCCATCCTGTTACTATAGGGGACACAGCCTTCAGTCGCTCTGCTTTCCAGCTTCGTAATTCTCTCCCTCCTGATTTACGTCATACAGACTATTTCCCACTTTTCAAATCCAGTCTCAAAACATATCTTTTCAGGGAATCATACAGTTAGTCCAGTAGATAAATTTGATTGGCTATGCTTTGTTTTGGAGAGTGGGAGGAAACAGGAGAAAACCCACGGACAAAACATGAAAAGTCCACACAGAAAGGCCGGTGTTCTGATCCGGGACCCACATCCCAACCTTGCTGTGAGGTCACCGTGGTAACCACTGCACCAATGTGCTACCCCCACTATTTGTAATTAAACCTGGAAATCTATTTAACAATTAAATGGAGAAAAGACACATTTCTTTCTTTTCTCTGGAGAAATAAGTCATTCACATACGTTTGTTTAAACATCTCCTATAAACATAACTTCTACCAGATGCTGGAGTTTCACAAGTTTCCTACCAGACTCGGGGAAAAGTTTGGTGCAGGTGAGAATTGAGCAGAAATGTTCAGAGAGATGAGCACAACGTTTGGCACGATGATCATAGCTGCTGAAGATCAAACCGATGTAGATCTGGAGGTTCGTATGTTGGACCTTCTGTGTGATGAAGCTTTAATAACAGAGAGTGTGTACGTCCTTTCTCTCTCAGACACGTCAACCTTCTTACTGGAACTCTGAAAGTTTTAGAAGGACACGTCACCTCTTTGTTTCAACAGAGAGACCAGAATGAAAAAAAAACAAGATGTCCGAGCTGTGTGACATCAATAAAACATTCTCACATCGTTCTGATTTTCTACTGACGATCTGAATCTTTAATAAAACACACTCCTTTGATTCCATTGTGTAGATTTTAAAACAATTAAAAACAATCAAACAGTCATTAAAAACATCGCAAAACATTTCCCAGTGATTTAAAGCTTCCTGATCAAATACAGAAAACTCCAAGCAGGTCAAGAGTGAGTTCCAAAAAACGTCAGAACAGCTGTTAGGTGGTCCTGAGTTTGGTGGGGTGAAGCTGGAACAGCAGCTTGGTGGGACAGAGGTGAGACAGCAGCTTTGTAGCGTCACAAAGGCCAACAAAATAGCCTTTGTGACAACCGTTTTGTTGTTTTAATGGATTCTTAATTTTCTAACAAGTAGTTGATGATCAACAGTAAGAAAAAGAAAAAAATGTCTGTTTTTAGTCAGTCAGTCATCTTCTTATCCGTCTGTCCCTTTCGGGGTTGCGGGGGGGCTGGAGCCCATCCCGGCTAATTTAAGGTGAAGGGCAGGGTACACCCCGAAACGGTCGCCAGTCCGTCAAGGGGCTACACACATACAGGACTTGAACCCACGACCTTCTTGCTGTGAGACCACTGTGATACCCACTGCGCCACCGTGCTGCCCCTGTTTGTTTTTAATCTCTTTAAAATCTACACAATGGAATCAAAGAAGTGTGTTTTTAATAAAGCTTCAGATCGTCAGTAGAAAATCAGAACGATGTGAGAATGTTTTATTGATGTCACACAGCTCGGACATCTTGTTTTTTTTCATTCTGGTCTCTCTTTTGAAACAAAGAGGTGACGTGTCCTTCTAAAACTTTCAGAGTTCCAGTAAGAAGGAAGCTTGTTTACAACAATTTGATACGGGCTCTCTAGAACATTTTTTTTATTTATTTTTTATGGCAGGATACGCCCCTTGAGATGTGACATCTCGTTTTCAAGAGGGTCCTCAACCTAACAAGCATGTTTTTCAGAGAGTGGGAGGAAACCGGAGTACTCAGAGGAAACCCACACAGACACAGGGTGAACCATTTAATTTAATCAGACATTTATGAACACAAAATAAACTACCATTGCAAATACAAATACACAGTCTGAAAAGAAACCAGGAAGCCAAGTGCTTATAAGTACCTACCCCCCTTTAGTCTGGATGACTACACAGACACAGTGACATCATACATACGTTTCTGTGAGGACAGCATCATTCCATCTAAAACCAGGGTAAGATTTAACAATGACAAACCCTGGTTCACACCCAGACTAAGACAGATCAGGAGGGAAAAGGAAGCAGCTCACAGAGCCAATGACAGAGAGAGCTACAAAGGCGCTAAGTACCGGTTCTCGAGTGAGGTACAGCAGGCGAGATCCAGGTACAATAAACGTCTGAAGGAGCAATTCTCTGTCAATGACACCGCCTCTGTCTGGAGATCACTTCGGCAAATTACAAACTATAAGCCGAAAGCCCCACATGCTGCTGATGACTTACAACTGGCAGAGAAACTCAACACCTTCTATGCCAGGTTTGATGTCTCACTCTCCTCCCCCCTCACTGATCAACAACCTTCAGACACTTTGAAGCCACTCCCATCCCCCACACAATTAACAAACAGAGGTCACTCCAGCTGACCAGCCCTCCCCCTCCACTGCTTTCTAGGTGACAAAACAGGATGTGCTCAAGCTCTTCCGCAAGCAAAACCCTCGGAAAGCTTCGGGCCCAGATGGTGTCTCCCCTGCCACCCTGAAACACTGTGCTGAGGAACTGTCTCCAGTTTTCACAGACATTTTTAACACCTCGCTGAAGACATGTCACGTTCCAGATTGCTTCAAGCTGTCTACCATCGTTCCTGTTCCCAAGAAGCCCCGTATCACTGGACTTAATGACTACAGGCCTGTGGCGCTTACGTCTGTAGTCATGAAGTCATTCGAACGCCTGGTCCTCCCTCATCTCAAGCACTTCACCTCTCCCTCTCTGGACCCTATGCAGTTTGCCTACAGAGCCAACAGGTCTGTAGACGACGCTATCAACCTGGCCCTCCACTTCACCCTGCAGCACCTGGACTCCCCGGGAACCTATGCTAGGATCCTGTTTGTGGACTTCAGCTCTGCATTCAACACCATCCTCCCTACCCTGCTTCAGGACAAGCTCTCTCAGCTCAACGTGCCTGACTCCACCTGCAGGTGGATTACTGACTTCCTGACAGACCGGAGGCAGTGCGTGCGGCTGGGGAAGAATGTCTCCACCTTTCGGACTATCAACACAGGATCTCCACAGGGCTGTGTCCTCTCTCCCCTGCTCTTCTCCCTGTACACCAACTGCTGCACCTCCAGCCATGACTCTGTCAAACTGATCAAGTTTGCGGACGACACCACCCTCATCGGGCTCATCTCTGATGGTGATGAGTCGGCCTACAGGATGGAGGTAGACCGGCTGGTGTCCTGATGCAGCAACAACAACCTGGAGCTCAACGCTCAGAAGAAATACAGTGTTGTTTTACATTGGTTCGGACTTTAGGCTTTTTGAAAACATCGGACATGAAAACTCTACACAGAAAGGATAGTGTTTCAAACCTTGTCCCCCACCTGGGATTCAGACCCACGACTTTGTTGATGTGAGGCCACTGTGCCATCCACTGTGCCATCCACTGTGCTACCCACTGTGCTACCCACTGCACCACCATGCTGCAAACATCATGTGGACCCTTTAAGATTATTTTATAACTTCACCAGCTGCCCTGTTGAGAATGTTTCCCTCCAGAGAAATCTTAAAAGTATTGATCAAGAACTCACATCTTCTGAGACGTCTGATTTCTGTACCAACAAACCCTGGTCCAGTTGCTTTCAAACTTTCAAAGTTCTAGTAAGAAGGTTGACGTGTGCCTTCACCTGCTCAGAAAACTAAAACATTTTAATGTCAGTAAAAAAATTCTAATCATGGTTTACCGCTCACTAATTCATCCATCCTCTCTTCCAAAATCACATCTTGGTACGACTTCAAAAACAAAACCTTCAAAAATCACTAATCAAGCTGTAGAAAGATTGGTTCACCTCAACCTCCACTGTCCCTAATATATGAACGTGTTGTGATCAGGAAAGCCCTGTAAAATTTATGCTCAGATTTTCTCAGAGTGTATCTTCTCTAATTTGAGATGATTAAGCACATCTTGTTGTAATAAGATTGAAAAGCATCGTTTATCTCCTGCTGGTCAGTCAACACGGTGCCATCTTGTGCAGCAATCCCATGAAGAGCATGCTTGGCCCTCGTACTTTTCAGTTGTCTTGTTCAGTACTTCACCTGTTGTGTGAGGCCTTTAAGGGCCTGCATTTTCTTTCTCTTTTCTCTCCCTCTTCAATACTCAGGTGCTGGATGGATTCTAACAGGAGGATCAGCTGATTTCTCCCAGCTGCACGTACTTAACTCTGGATATAAAAGACCTGGCTTTACCTACAGTCGTCATCAGTTCTTCAGCTAACCCTGTGGTAAACTGACCACCTCTCACTATGTTTATTTTGTCACCATGTACTTATATTTTCATTCTCCCCACAGGAACCTTCAGCCTTTCCTCCTGGCCATCCAGCACTTCCCTATGGACACTTTTGGACACTTCCTTTGTTACGTACTTAATAAACTGTTAATCCATCCCACACCCCACATAACATCACCTGCTTTATCCCCATGTTCATACATGTTACTCAGTGCTGAGTATGACAGGCTCACTTCATACTCTATCAAAAAATCTGAGTAATAATAATAATAATAATAATAAAGCATTGAACTTATACAGAGCTTTTCTAGAAACTCAAAGACGCTTTACACACACACACACACACACACACACATTCCTGATGATGAGCTACCATACAAGGTGCATACCGCTATCATCAGAAGCAACTGGGGGTTCGACGTCTTGCTCAAGGACACGTCGACATGGACTCTGGACGGGGCATCGAACATGCAACCTTCCGGTATGGGACGGTCACCCTACCCACACGTTCTTTGTATCTTGAGTGGGATTTTGAGAGTGCTTTTGATCCACATCAGCAATTTGTTTCTCCAAATCTTTCTGTCTCGCAAGCAAGTCACGTTTCTTTTTGGTCGTGAATGATATTACCTAACCTCTAGACCAGATACATCTGGTCCGAAATAAAATCAAGGAATGTCTGGTCATTCAGTTAGAGAGTTTAATCTCCAGTATGTCCTGGGGGGAAAGGAGGCAGGAACAGACCATTTCAACACAAGGGGAGCATGATCCGATATTACAATCGGTTGATAGTCGCATAGCTGTACATTTGGAGTCAGTTTATTGACCGGAAGTCACTTCAGCTTTCATTTATATTTGAATCAAAGTGACAGCAGGACTTTTTTTTATTATTATTTATCTTGGACAGGGTAGCATGTTCTCAAATCAACATAAACATTATTTTGTACAGCAACTCAATAGGGATAATAACAAGGTATGACAAGTGCACAAATCAAAGTTTCTAATGTCCAAGAAGGAGTGGGGAGAAGAAAACTTATTTAACCCCACCCCAGTGCTCAGATGATACATATTTACAATAAATAATTCATTTTATGTTGTTTTAACCTTAAGACAATTAAATGAAAGGATACGGACCTGGTTACTAAAACCAACCAGTAGGACCTGGTTACAAGTACCAACATAATAGTACCAACATAATAGGGAGCAGTAGTAAGAGAAAAAGAAAGTTCTACAGTAAGGAAAAAAAACAAATGAAAAACACACACACACAAAAAACGAATACACTCCAACAGAAGACAGTGATATAATTACATTAGACATTTCATATACTGTGACCAAATCATGTTTGTAGTTTAGTTTGAACATATTTACATTTTGATATTACTTGTAGGATTTGTCCAGACTATTCCAGAGTTTTACACCACGTACAGACATGCAAAAACTTTTTTTAGTGGTTCTCACTTTGGGCAGTTTAAAGTCTCCTATTACTCAGGTTATGTGATTTTTCATTCAGATTAAATAGACTTTGTAAATTTTTTGGCAGTAGTTTGTGGTATGCTTTAAACATTGTGATTGCTGAGTGGTACTGAGAAAGGTCTTTAAATTTTAAGAATTTAGAGTTTGCAAAGAGGTTGTGAGTATGTTCCAAAAGAGCAACTTTATGTATAATTCGTAGTGCTCTTTTCTGTAAGACAGTTAAGGGCATTAGTGTCGTCTGATAGGTGTTCCCCCATACTTCAACACCATAAGTGAGATATGGAAGAACCATCGAGCAATACAATGTGCACAAGGAGTTGAAATCAAGGTGATGTTTAATTTTATTTATTATAGAGAGACTTTTGGATATTTTTGCTTTTACATGTCTGACGTGGGGTTTCCAAGACAGTTTATTGTCTATGATGATTCCCAAAAATTTTGCTTCGTCTACAGTCTCAATTTGGACATTTTCAATTACAATTGGTTGTTTGGAGCTTGTTTTTGTATTTCCAAAGAACATGACTTTAGTTTTGTTCAGATTAAGAGATAATTTATTAAAATCCATCCACTTCTTTATTTTGTTGAGCTCTGTATTGACTGTACTGATAAGTTCATTGTAATTATGACTGCCATAGAATATATTTGTATCATCTGCAAACAGTATGAGTTTTAGTGACTGTGATACCATAAGAATATCGTTTATGTAAATATTAAAAAGTTTTGGTCCCAATACGGAGCCTTGGGTAACACCACAAGAAATACTAAGAGTCTCAGATGAAGAAGACCCTATTTGTACATATTGAGTTCTTTCCGTTAAATAGCTTTGTATCCATTCCCCAGCGATTCCCCTTATCCCTTGTTCTTGTAAATTTTGAAGTAATATTGCATGATTGATTGTATCAAAAGCTTTCTTTAAATCTATAAAAATTCCAATTGCATATTTTTTACAATCTATCACACTTGGTATTTCCTCAGTTGCGTCAAGTATAGCCATGTAGACATATAGCCACATAGACATGCAGTCAATCAGAAACTCTAAGAAGGAACTCAGATCTCCACAGACAGTTCTCACATTCTGTACTCACACTACACCCTGTTACCATCCGGTCGTAGGTTCAGATCCCTCTCACTTAAGACCAAGAGAGCCACATCCAGCTTCATACCTACCTCAATCTGACTGCTGAATGGCTGAGGGGCCTCGTGACGGATGGACATGTACTGAAGAAATAAATAAATAATCTTATTTATTGATTTTTTTCTATTTTTATTTATTTCTATTTTATTGTTTTATGATGTTTTTAATGAATGTGGTTTTGGATGCATTTTTCTGTGTTTGTCCCGGTGCTCTGGCTGTAAATGAAGTTCCTAACGGACAAATAAAGTTATAATTGAATTGAAATGAAATGTCTGGTCCTTGTTTTGCCCGCTCTAAATGATCACCAGAAGAGGATTTCTTTTTTTATCTTTTATTCTGTGGGTTTTTAAGAAAACAGGAACATGTTCATGAACCATGAATCATGAAGAGCCTTTGTAAAAAAAAAAAAAAACAAAAAACAACAACTGTAGTGTATAGTGTACAGTGTCAGGATCCCCTCACCTGCCACCAGAGGAAGCTCTGAACCTTCCTATCTCACCTGGATTCCAACCTTATCCTGAACACATGGGTGATTAGCCTGGTATCAATCAGCTGTGCATTGTCAGCCTGATGCTCATATGAAGACAATCACCCCAGATTTTCTTGCTGGGTCATTACCATCCCTTCCAGCCAGGTCATCTTGGTTCTGACCATGTTTGAACTCTGCTATTATTTGGACTCTTGGAATCCTGAGTTAATCCTGTGCCCTTTGCTTTAGAGACTTATTTGAATTGTGTTGATAAACCTTGTTTGATGTCCTCCTCACGCCACATCCTCAAACCCTGACATACAAAATATTTAAAATTAGAAACAAAAATATTCAATTCAATTTTTTGTATAGCCAAAAATCACAAAATGTCTGTCTCAATGGGCTTCACATGAAAGATTCAGGAAGATGAAAAAATAGGAAAGTATAAACACAAATACGCAGCAAGAAAACAGTTTTAGCAAAGACATTCCTGACCTTTGACTCTCCTTCACGGTGAGGAAAAACTCCTAAAAAAACATCAATGGGGAAAACATAAGAAACCTCATTGGGATCCACACGAAAGATAGATCCCTCCCCCGGGACGAGCATCCAATGGGTCTAAGACTATTGTTTACATATTAGCTTATTCTACTCTTCTTCTTCTTTCATCATTTCCCTTCAGGTGTCACTACATCAAGTCAGTTTCTCCCATCTAACCCTATCTGCTGCATCCTCTTCAGTCACACCAACTATCTTCATGTCTTACTTCAGTGTATCCATGAACCTCCTCTTTGGTCTTCCTCTAGTCCTCTTTCCTGGTGGTTCCAAACCCAGCATCCTTCTTCTGATGTACTCTCTCTCTCTCCTCTGCACATGTCCAAACCATCTCAGTCTGACCTCTCTGACTTTAAAACCTCTAACATGTGCTGTTCCTCTGATCCTGTCCATCCTGGTCACTCCCAGAGAGATCCTCAGCATCTTCATCTCTGCTACAAACATCTCTGTTTCCTGTCTTTTCCTCAGTGACACTGTTTCTAATTTCAAAATATTACCTTATTCTACTCTACAGCTAAATATCTAAAGAAGTCAACAGATGTTCTTCATCCTGATGGAAACACGGGGGACTCCTCAGCCCGGAGATGTCCAGGGGCCCGTTTCAAGAAGGAGGATTTGTGGAAACTCAAAGTTTGTTAACCCCAGAATGTGGAAAACTCAGACTTTTCGGTTTCAGAAAGGGAGGTAACTTAAACAAGTAAACTCTGGGTTAGTTAAGCCGGTTTCAAGAAGAGAGTTAATCAAAACTCAGAGTCGGTCACTAGGGCAACTGACTCAGCAAACTAAACCTGGTCGGGAGCAGGTTTACTTGAGGAAACCCAGAGTTTCTCTCGGTCTCCGCTCCTTTTTAAAGTGAACAGGATTTAAATACGCCTTCCTCGTTCAATCTGTTTCTACATTAATAGATAAAATGCAAAAATTTCTCCGATGAGGGAAAAATAAAGTATGTAAAATTAAAAAAAACACCTGTCTCCTTCACGCAGAAACCAAAATGACATGTCCGTTTCTAGATCATAATGTACGTAGATGAGGACGCTGGATTCATTCACAGGGAATTGAATTCCTGCCACAAAATAATTTTGAGACCACGAGTTAATTTTCTATCATCTCTTCATTCATGTTTATTTGAGCGGTACCGTTTTTCTTGAGACTCCATGACATACATTAATAATCTTATTCATCCATCAGACACATCACACACTCTTGTATCGTGTGTTGCGTTACGTTTTTTTTTTTTTTTTTTTGATAAAGTTGGAGATGCTGAGGACGTTAGTACGGTCACAGTTTGCAGCAGCTGCATTGATAGACTTAATTATTTAATAAAGTCAGGTGGTCTACCTGTGATCTATGACATCATCATGTCTTACCTGTTTGAATTATGGTTTTATTTTTCATGTTCTTTTAATGCCGACAGGATTATTTATAGAACTACATCAGTGTTGGTAAAGTTTAAAAACACATTTAGATTTATGTATTTATTGTTCTGCATAAAATGTATTTCATTATAGGATTATTGTTATTGTACAAATCCCACTTCATCCACAACGTGAAGTTTAAAAAGTACTTTTAATTCATACAAATATTGATCTTTTATTTAATTACTGAAGTAATTCCTGAAATGATTGAAAAATTAAGAAGGATTTTCTATTTTACTGGAATATGACAACGATAAAATAAATACACACACCTCAACGGTAAAATTTAAGTGCTGCCGTGAGCTCAGTGGGATTCGAACCCTCGAACTTCCGGTCCACGGGCAAACGTTCTACTGCTGAGCTACCGCCTGTCCCCAGTGCTACCATTATTCAGTAATTAGTTACACCGAACACCAAGATTAAATGTAAACTTATGTATTTCTTCTAGAAGCTCTTTCCACCCAGGTTTTTTCTCTCTCTTTGGTGGTAGATGTCTCCAGACATTTTTTAAATAAAACTGTGCTCATACTGGCTGTATGTCTGCAGTAGAACATCCAGCTCTGTCTGTTAGAACCTCTTTCTTTGCTCCTGTTTCCATGGTGACTCCTAATGTCTGCACTCCATTGATCAGGGCTTTTTATTCTCAAGGTGCATTTTCTAAACTCTGGCCCAATCCCAAATCGACCACTTGAGCACTTTATGTGTCCTTGACTCCTTTACGTGCGCGTTCCTGTGAGCAGCTAAGGGTGTAGTGTTGTCCCATTTGAAAGTGCTTGAGAATCGAGGGCACTCGGCGGCCATTTTTGCCTCCTTTCTGAGCTCTTTCAGTAAGTGGGCATCAAAGTCCACTTTCACCAAAGAATTACCCATAAATCATTGCGGTATGACGTGAAACAGGGCGTGGCCTGAGGTTAGAAGGAAACTCCTTTCAAATTTCAAAGTGCAGGTAAACATGTGTCCGTTGTTTACATTTTTCACCGTACATTTTTCTCCGTTTACGTGAGCTTCCTCTTCATCATCTCTTCGTGGAATCGCGTGGATGAAAGCTATTTATAAGATGAATGTCTGAGTTTTCTGTTTGTATGGTTTTATTTGTTTATAAACTTATCGCTCATCATATTTTATTCACATTAAAATCTCAGTACTGTGTGAGATGAACTGAATATGTTATAAAAAAAAGTCCAACATTTAAGATAAGATTGTTATAATAAACACTATTTAGAAGATCCTGTTACTGTATTTATACACACCACGATGTTTCAAACATCATCTACATTAGGAACATGTAACAACATTAGGAGAGTCATCTTATGAGGATTATTTGGTGGTAAATGATCATTTTTAAGTTTTCTGTTCATTAGAACTTTTTCAATAGATAGAAAAGTGTTTATGCATATTTATATATGTAAGCATGTCTCATGTAGTGTATACTGTATACAGTACACACACACACACACACACTTCTCTCTTCTATTTAATTCTTAATAGTAATTTATTTTCTCTTAATTCTTTCATTTCCTCTTCTTTTTGATAATTAACCAGTGGGAGATATCATTGAGGAGCTGGAGCTACAGCCACATGACCCTGATGTCCCTGTCCCTCCAGAAGATGTCCAGAGGACCTGGGGGTCTTACATCAGAGACAGGGTCTCTACTTGCCCCTCCAGAAGATGTCCAGGGGACCTAGGAGTCCTACATCAGAGACAGGGTCTCTACCTGTCCCTCCAGAAGATGTCCAGGGGACCTGGAGGTCCTACATCAGAGACAGGCTCTCTACCTGTCCCTCCAGAAGATGTCCAGGGGACCTGGGGGTCCAACATCAGAGACAGGCTCTCTACCTGTCCCTCAAGAAGATGTTCAGGGGACCTGGAGGTCCTACATCAGAGACAGGCTCTGTCTCTCAGCACCATCACAGGACCAGAACTATGCATCATTATGATTTTTATTTTGCAGGAGCCTGTTTAATTATTTCATCATGTCTGAAGAAGACATTAAACTGATTTTATTTTAACTTGATCTTATACTGAATTGGTCGAAGGATAGAGACCAGACGAAGCGTGATCCCCCAGCTTCACTCCTATATTCACCATCACCCTCTAACAACATTTACTCACTAATAAAGAAATAATCTCCATGTTCTACTTGTGATCTGTTTGTGACTGCATGGATTGTGTTTGAAACATTGATCTGATGATTAAATAAATTAAAACAATGGAGTGTGATTAGTAAACATCTTCACACACACTCAACATGCTAGTGATCACGATCATTTAATAACAATACACACATGGATTAAAATAAAGACTTCGAGGCTGTAAAGGAAACTGTTATAAATAACAAAAGTAGTGAAAAAAAGAACATAAACTAATTTTTATTTGCCAGCTTTTCTGATATGTTAAGAAGCCGGTTCATCTGGGCCGGGCTCCCCGCCTCCTCCCGGGCATCCAGCTCTGTATTTCCAGCTTCACATCTGGAAGTATCCTCTTTGAGGAATTCAAGTACTTCATTTCTCGCTCTTTTCCCCGAGCTTTCAGAAGGTTGAGGGAAGGTGGAGTGTTCTCCTGGTCCTCTACTGGATTCTGGGGCACCGCTGGTGGAGGGGCCACAGGACAGGTCATCACTTGGGGTTGAGGTACTCTCATCAGGACCCTCCTCAGCCTCGGTGTCCACTGCAGTGGAAATGATGGTGAGGGGCAGCAGGCCAGCACCTGTACGTGTTTAAGATGAGATCAAATACAGTGAGGTGACACATAACTGCTGATTTTAAAAGGAAGAATAAATTAAAATCACAGCAACCCATTCATCACACATTAAAGATAGTTAACCCGATCTTTTAGGCAGTCTGGCTGGGGTTCACATGTTCCTTCAGTCTCATTTCTGAAATGATGACTCTAAGCACAAAAAAAAAGTTAATAAAACCACACATTAACTTTTGTTCTAACGGTTTTGATCAAATTAAGTTTCCATGAATTACAGAAACAGACTCTCATTTTAAAAGTGTTTAATATCATGTTTTATTTCTTATATTGTTTTCATTTATTGGTCGTGCTGCTCCGGCTCAGGTTGGATTTTTTTTTTTTTAGTTCTAAATCGACCCCCTGGTTAAATAAAAATAAATGAATAAAATCTTCTGGTTTCCTCCTGTTTGTTGTTGCGCACTCTCACCTGTCTCCTTGAGGTACAGGTTTTTGAAGGGGTGTCCCATTTCTATTGAAATCAAGTGGAGCCCTTGAAGCCTCTCACAGTGGAGCACTTACGCACGTGACGTCATTCCGTCGTTGAGGGCTCAGTGCTCAAGCACACGAGTGCTCAAGTGGTCGATTTGGGATTGGGCCTCTGAGTCAATCAACTTGAAGTTGATTAATCCAACTATTTTCAGCTGATCTGAAAGCGAAAACTCAGAGTTTTCAATCTCAGAGTTGACCAACTCAAGGTTTAGATTTAAACTCAAAGTTTCTTGAGCTTCCTTCTTGAAACGGGCCCCAGGACGGGGATGAGTAGATGAGTAAACATGTGTACTTTCAGCAACAACAAAGTTCCAGAACTACTACTTACAGGATATGTGCTCTGTGGATGTAAAATACTAAGGTGTGCAGGTGTAGATGATCACTAGATGACGTAATACAGACAGTGGGTTGTGCAACAGAAATAAAAAAACAATAACAGTGAATAACTTTAGCAAATAATGGATGAATGATTATGACAAGAAATGTGCAGGTTACGCTTGCTGTAGTTCATGTATTTTAGGATTAAGATAACACGAGAAAAAAAACCTTTGGTTCAAACAACAAGTAAACAAGATTAAAGTTTGAGTTCTTTTAAATCAGTTACAGAGTGGAGAGACTGAGAACACGCAGACATATTTACATGTTTCCTTTTGTAAAGGTGGAAAAACACTGGGTTTTTCTGGTTACCATGTAGAGGGAAGGAATGTAGAGCCTGGTTACCATGGTGAGGGTAGGAATGTAGATCCTGGTTACCATGGTGAGGGTAGGAATATAGATCCTGGTTACCATGGTGAGGGTAGGAATGTAGATCCTGGTTACCATGGTGAGGGTAGGAACGTAGATCCTGGTTACCATGGTGAGGGTAGGAATGTAGATCCTGGTTACCCTGGTGAGGGTAGGAACGTAGATCCTGGTTACTATGGTGAGGGTAGGAACGTAGATCCTGGTTACCATGGTGAGGGTAGGAATGTAGATCCTGGTTACCATGGTGAGGGTAGGAACGTAGATCCTGGTTACCATGGTGAGGGTAGGAACGTAGATCCTGGTTCCAATGGCGAGGGTAGGAACATAGATCCTGGTGAACCGAATCAGTGACAAAGGGCAGCCTTGGTGGAGTCCCACTCTCACTGGAAATGGAATCAACATACTGCCGGCTATACAGTTCAAGCTCTGGCACCGGTCATACAGAGACTGGATAGCCCATACTATGGGCTGCAAGACTCCTTACTTCTGGAGCATCCCCACAAGAGTGCCTTCCTTCTCCTGATCCACAAAGCACATGTGGATTGATTAGGCAAACTACCATGACACCTCTAGGATCCTGAAGAGGGTATAGAACTGGTCCATTGTTCCACCTACAGGGTGGAAACCACACCGCTCCTATTCAATCTGAGACTTAAGGAGTGTGATCCCTCTGGTACATATTTAAGAAAACAAACAACTGAACAACTTTAAATCTTTTTATTTGCTGATACTTTTTAGAGAACAGACGATGAAGTGAACGTGTCTTCATGGATGAGCAGTCTGGTCCTCCGCCTGATAGCTGGACCATGAAGATCAATCAGCTGGGCACAACTCTAAAAGGAAACAAAGAAGAAAGATGAGATGTCTAAGATTATTTGGAGAAATGGGTTTATATTTATTTTATATTGTTTGTATTATATCAATTTATGAGTCGATCTACGTTCCCACCTTCACCATCGTGACCAGGGTCTACGTTCCTACCCTCACCATGGTAACCAGGATCTATGTTCCTACCCTCACCATGGTAACCAGGATCTATGTTCCTACCCTCACCATGGTAACCAGGACCTACGTTCCTACCCTCACCATGGTAACCAGGATCTATGTTCCTACCCTCACCATGGTAACCAGGATCTACATTCCTACCCTCACCATGGTAACCAGGATCTACTTTCCTACCCTCACCATGGTAACCAGGATCTACGTTCCTAACCTCACCATGGTAACCAGGATCTACGTTCCTACCCTCACCATGGTAACCAGGATCTACGTTCCTACCCTCACCATGGTAACCAGGATCTACGTTCCTACCCTCACCATAATAACCAGGATCTACGTTCCTACCCTCACCATGGTAACCAGGATCTATGTTCCTACCCTCACCATGGTAACCAGGATCTACGTTCCTACCCTCACCATGGTAACCAGGATCTACGTTCCTAACCTCACCATGGTAACCAGGATCTACGTTCCTACCCTCACCATGGTAACCAGGATCTACGTTCCTAACCTCACCATGGTAACCAGGATCTACGTTCCTACCCTCACCATGGTAACCAGGATCTACGTTCCTACCCTCACCATAATAACCAGGATCTACATTCCTACCCTCACCATGGTAACCAGGATCTATGTTTCCACCCTCTCTGTCAACAGCTGTGGGTGATGATCGAAAGAACAAGATCATGGATACAACTGGCCAAAAGGAGCTTCCTCGTCCGGGTGGCTGGCCTCTCACTCAGAGATAGAGGGAGCAATTCTGCCATCCGAGAGGAGCTTGGAATAGAGCCACTCCTCCTCCAGGTCCACAGAGGAGTGAGAGAAGCCTGGGCTTCCTGTCTGAGGCCGTTCCCACGCGACCCGGCCCTGAATAAGTGGAAGACAACGGAACGGAACGGAACGGTTTATAAAAAAGTACCTCTATTAGCAATAAAGATGATGTTTTGAGGGTCGATTCCAGCCTTTAAAGACATCTCCTTAAACTTCTCTCTTGCTGCAAGGTTGGGTGTCAGGCTGCGTTCTGTGAATTCAATTTATAAATTTGTAACAGTCATTAACTGCACATGACTGCTTTGTAAACGACAATATCATTACAAAATATTTTACCCATAAGTGAAGTATAGTAGATGTTCTCTCCTGCGTTGTTCTCAACTACGTAACTCATAATATAATCTTCGTTGACTTCAGTAACGGTCAGTATGGTTGGATAACTTCCCTCGACTGATAAAATGATAGCAGCAAACTACAATAAATAACAGTCTGTTGTTTTATGATGTGTGAAATCATACTGACATGTACAAGTGAATATTCCAGGCTCATTCGCCACCCTGGTGGCCTCGATGGTGTTTCGGATACACGTTCCATCAGGTCTGCAAAGTGAATCATTTTAATATTCAAACACAAACTTATGTATTTAAATGATATGTTCCTGTTTGTCTTTTTGGACTCACAACACTTTTTCAACGTCAATGGTTAGGTCTCCATCTGGAGATGGTTGAACTTTGTATTTTCCCATTAGAAGTTGGTCTTTTACCAGTGGAAGCCATTCAGTGGTACTGGCAAATCCAGCCTCAAACCATTCTCCTTCTACCTGTGATGCAAAGAAAGATAAAACACGTGAATCAGTCAAAATGAACACAACATGCCGTCAGTGGAAGAACTAAACACTTTTTTTAGAGAAAGATCAGAAGACATGAAGTCTGTTTTAGGATTTCACAGCTTCCACATGTCTGTAGTCCAGTGGTTCTCAAAAAGTGGGGCGCCTTCCACGTCTGATCTCTGGGAACATGTTTTTTTTGTTTGTTTTTTTTTTTACTGTTCACAAATAAAGTGCAATACCCCTCCTCTACATTAAGGAGCAGTGGTGCTCTCATTGGCAGAGTGTGAGCAGGGAGCATTGGCTCGGTGTTACAGTTAATAAAGATATTCTTCTCTAAAATTCTGCAGCCTGGTTCATCACCAGGACTCCATTATGTCATCATATAACACCTATCCTCCAACATCTCCACTGGCTTCTCAGACCTGGTCCCACCCTACATCTCAGACCTGGTCCCACCCTACATCTCAGACCTGGTCCCACCCTACATCTCAGACCTGGTCCCACCCTACATCTCAGACCTGGTCCCACCCTACATCTCAGACCTGGTCCCACCCTACATCTCAGACCTGTTACATATTTCCATTCCCTCTCGCTCTCTCTGTTCCTCCTCTTATCTACCCCTGCTTGTTCCACCTGCCCATCCTGTTACTATAGGGGACACAGCCTTCTGTCGCTCTGCTTTCCAGCTTCGTAATTCTCTCCCTTGATTTACGTCATACACTCTTTCTCCCACTTTTTCAAATCCAGTCACAAAACTTATCTCTTCAGGGAATCATACAGTTAGTCCAGTAGATAAATTTGATTGGCTCTGCTTTGTTTTGGAGAGTGGGAGGAAATGGGAGAAAACCCACGGACAAAACCTGAAAAGTCCACACAGAAAGGCTGGTGTTCTGATCCGGGACCCACATCCCAACCTTGCTGTGAGATCACCGTGGTAACCACTGCACCAACGTGCTACCCCCACTATTTGTAATTAAACCTGGAAATCTATTTAACAATTAAATGGAGAAAAGACATGTTTCTTTTTTTTACTCTGGTAAAAGAAGTCATTCACATACGTTTGTTTAAACATCTCCTATAAACATAACTTCTACCAGATGCTGGAGTTTCACAAGTTTCCTACCAGACTCGGTTGGAAGTTCGGTGCAGGTGAGATTTGACCAAAAATTTTCAGAGAGATGAGCAGAAGGTTTGGCACGATGGTCATAGCTGCTGAAGATCAAACCGATGTAGATCTGGAGGTTCTTATGTTGGACCTTCAGTGTGATGAAGCTTTAATAACAGAGAGTGTGTACGCCCTTTCTCTCTCTGACACGTCAACCTTCTTACTGGAACTCTGAAAGTTTTAGAAGGACACGTCACCTCTTTGTTTCAACAGAGAGACCAGAATGAAAAAAAACAAGATGTCCGAGCTGTGTGACATCAATAAAACATTCTCACATCGTTCTGATTTTCTACTGACAATCTGAACCTTTATTAAAAACACACTTCTTTGATTCCATTGTGTAGATTTTAAAGAGATTAAAAACAGACATTTTTTTCTTTTTCTTACTGTTGATCATCAACTACTTGTTAGAAAATTAAGAATCCATTAAAACAACAAAACGGTTGTCACAAAGACTATTTTGTTGGTCTTTGTGACGCTACAAAGAGGACACGTCACCTCTTTGTTTAAACAGAGAGACCAAAAAAAAAAAAACAAGATGTCCGAGCTGTGTGACATCAATAAAACATTCTCACATCGTTCTGATTTTCTACTGACGATCCGAAGCGTTATTAAAAACACACTTTTTTGATTCCATTGTGTAGATTTTAAAGAGATAAAAAACAATCAAACAGTCATTAAAAACATAGCAAAACATTTCTCACTGATTTAAAGCTTCCTGATCAAATACAGGAAACTCCAAGCAGGTCAAGAGTGAGTTCCAAAAAACGTCAGACCAGCTGTTAGGTGGTCCAGAGTTTGGTGGGGTGAAGCTGGAACAGCAGCTTGGTGGGACAGAGGTGGGACAGCAGTTTTGTAGCGTCACAAAGGCCAACAAAATAGCCTTTGTGACAACCGTTTTGTTGTTTTAATGGATTCTTAATTTTCTAACAAGTAGTTGATGATCAACAGTAAGAAAAAGAAAAAAATGTCTGTTTTTAATCTCTTTAAAAACTTCTTACTGGAACTCTGAAAGTTTTAGAAGGACACGTCACCTCTTTGTTTCAACAGAGAGACCAAAAAAAAAAAAAAACAAGATGTCCGAGCTGTGTGACATCAATAAAACATTCTCACATTGTTCTGATTTTCTACTGACGATCTGAACCTTTAATAAAACACACTCCTTTGATTCCATTGTGTAGATTTTAAAGAGATTAAAAACAATCAAACAGTCATTAAAAACATCGCAAAACATTTCTCACTGATTTAAAGCTTCCTGATCAAATACAGGAAACTCCAAGCAGGTCAAGAGTGAGCTCCAAACAGCTTCAGAACAGCTGTTAGGTGGTCCCGAGTTTGGTGGGGTGAAGCAGGAACAGCAGCTTGGTGGAACAGAGGTGGGACAGCAGTTTTGTAGCGTCACAAAGGCCAACAAAATAGCCTTTGTGACAACCGTTTTGTTGTTTTAATGGATTCTTAATTTTCTAACAAGTAGTTGATGATCAACAGTAAGAAAAAAAAAAATGTCTGTTTTTAGTCAGTCAGTCATCTTCTTATCCATCTGTCCCTTTCAGGGTTGCGGGGTGCTGGAGCCCATCCCGGCTAATTTAAGGTGAAGGGCAGGGTACACCCCGAACAGGTCGCTAGTCTGTCGCAGGGCACACACATACAACCATCCACACACACACTCATTCATTCCTAGGGCAAATCAACCTAGCATGCATGTCTTTGGAGGGTGGGAGGAAACCACAGTACCCGGAGGAAACCCACTCAAACACAGGGAGAACATGGAAACTCCACACAGAAAGAACAGTGCTCCAAGCTTCGTCCCCACCCGGGACTTGAGCCCACGACATTTTTGCTGTGAGACCACTATGATACCCACTGCGCCACCGTGCTGCCCCTTGTTTGTTTTTAATCTCTTTAAAATCTTCACAATGGAATCAAAGAAGTGTGTTTTTAATAAAGCTTCAGATCGTCAGTAGAAAATCAGAACGATGTGAGAATGTTTTATTGATGTCACACAGCTCGGACATCTTGTTTTTTTTCATTCTGGTCTCTCTTTTGAAACAAAGAGGTGACGTGTCCTTCTAAAACTTTCAGAGTTCCAGTAAGAAGGAAGCTTGTTTACAACAATTTGATACGGGCTCTCTAGAACATTTTTTTAATTTATTTTTTATGGCAGGAGACGCCCCTTGAGATGTGACATCTCGTTTTCAAGAGGGTCCTCAACCTAACAAGCATGTTTTTCAGAGAGTGGGAGGAAACCGGAGTACTCAGAGGAAACCCACACAGACACAGGGTGAACCATTTAATTTAATCAGACATTTATGAACACAAAATAAACTACCATTGCAAATACAAATACACAGTCTGAAAAGAAACCAGGAAGCCAAGTGCTTATAAGTACCTACCCCCTTTACCCTAAACATAAAGTGCTGCTACATTTACATGATGATTAAACAGTTTATTTCTCTGTTTGATTTCACAATTATTATTTTTATATCAACTTTTAAAGCGTCTCAGTCTTCTAGAGTCTTTGATGTCTTGTTCTAATCTGTTCCATAAATTTACACCAACAGAAGAAATACAGTGTTGTTTTACATTGGTTCTGATTTTAGGCTTTTTGAAAACATCGGACATGAAAACTCTACACAGAAAGGCTAGTGTTTCAAACCTTGTCCCCCACCTGGGATTCAGACCCACGACCTTGTTGATGTGAGGCCACTGTGCTACCCACTGTGCTACCCACTGCACCACCGTGCTGCAAACATCATGTGGACTCTTTAAGATTATTTTATAACTTCACCAGCTGCCCTGTTGAGAATGTTTCCCTCCATAGAAATCTTAAAAGTATTGATCAAGAACTCACATCTTCTGAGACGTCTGATTTCTGTACCAACAAACCCTGGTCCAGTTGGTCCTGGTCCAGTTAGTCCTGGTCCAGTTGGTCCTGGTCCAGTTAGTCCTGGTCCAGTTAGTCCTGGTCCAGTTGGTCCTGGTCCAGACGGGGTAGGTTTTAATACACTGGAGGAATTTCAATTTTTAAATCCAAAGAGTCTATTGGTCAAAATGGATATGATGCACATCTGTATGCGTGTGTGTGTGTGTGTGCTTGTGCATGTGAATATGAGTGTGCGTATGACGTTGTGTGTATTTGAGGTTGTGTGTGTGTGTGTGTGTGTGTGAGTGTGTGTGTGTGTGTGTGTGTGTGTTCAGTAAGGACAGACATGTTTGTACGTTCCTCTTTCTAATGCTTCTCTCTGTTAATACCCTCGCCAGCCAGAGATGATGGCGGTGTGTGTGTGTGTGTATGTGTGTGTGTCTGTGTGTGTGTGTGTGTGTGTGTGTGTGTGTGTGTGTGTAAGGAGGGGGGGGCAGTCTGGGGATTTGGACAGCTGTCAATTAAAAATCCCTCGACACAGTCTAGCCCCCCCCATCCTGACATGCATGTGTTGGCAGGCTGTTATTATTTCTCTCAGGCTGTAATCCCCCTCCACACACACACAGAGGGGGGAAGCCCTGCCTGTGTGTGTGTTGTGGGGATGGGGATGCGGGGGGCAGCTGCACGCTAAGGCCGGAGGTGCTTTGTGTGACCAGTGCTGATTGGCTGGAGCTTCCTCCAGTTATTTTCCAGTTCAGAGCTCATCATGTGCACACACACTGCTGCACTTCTGACGACCATCGTGCTCAAGCTGGGATGTCTTTCTCCCAGCATCAAGAGCTTTTATCCTGCTGTGCATGTACACACTGCAGGGGACGTCATCAAGTCATCAGCAAGAACACACACACACATACACACACACATACACACATACACACACACATACACACACGAAAGGAAGCTGGGTTCTTTGGTTTTGGTTCGATGTCACCATTTTAACCCCAATCGATAAGGTTCTGTGTAGAGTTTGCATGTTCTACCCGTGTATGTTTGAGGTTTCTCTGGTTTCCTCCATTAACATCCATATTAGGTTGATTGACTGCTATGAAATTACCCCTAGGAATGAGTGTGTGTGTGTGTGTGTGTGTGTGTGTGTGTGTGTGTGTGTGTGTGTGTGTGTGTGTGTGTGTGTGTGTGTGTGTGTGTGGCAGGCTGGCAACCTGTTCAGGGTGTACCCTGCGCCTCTGCCCCTGAAATCAGCCAGGATTACTCTGACACCCCTGGCGACGCCGTTAGGGATCGACAAACCGATCGGGTAAAGACGTAAACGGGCAAACAGGTACATGTCTGACCTCTGACCTTTCTGCTGTGTCATGCTCTAAAGCGACAAAGGAGCCGTCCCCCGTCTAACCCCCCCTCGTTCTCCTCCTACACTTCAGCATCTGTTCACATGGCAGCGTTATTGCCGTAGCAACACTGTCTCCACCTCATCCAGGCACAGTGATGGTGTTTAAATCCTCGCCCAGCACTGATTTACAAATCCATTTAGCAGCATCTGCAGCCTTTTTGCTCCTAATCTGCGGGAATGGTTTAATCTGCGGGAGGAACTGGGACTTTAAGTGATGCATGACGTGCTGCCCTTGATTCTCCTGCTTGCACATGTCCTCTTTGTGGGTTATTATGCAGGCATCTGCTGTCAAGACTTCTTACAGTCACGGTTCCTCCCGCTTGCCGTGCCGCCGCCCGCAGCCCACACACACACACTTCCACATGGCTGCACGCGCAGATACGGTGATGGAGGTTGCTCCCGCAGGTGCTGCACAGTCTGACTCAGGCCCACTGTCAGCCCGGCAGCTCAGCTCGTCTTCTCACGTCCACTCAACGTGACATTTCACGGCTACTGTGGCAACTAACACTCTTCCATGTTGAAGCACCGATCGGAGCGTTTGCTGCTGATAATTTTCACTGATATTAGACGACATTTCAGTCGGAAAAAATCATGTTTCCAACATGAAAATGCTGCTAAAGTTCAGCTTCAGACATAAAACTAGTTAAAAAATAAGAAGAATGATGAGCCTGCTTAACGAGGTGACGTAGGAGCCGGCCAGGAGTACAACCAGGAGCTTCTGGTACCAACAGGAGGAGCTCCTGGTGGTACTCTGTCTTACCGTAGGAGCTCCTGGTGGTACTCTGTCTTACCGTAGGAGCTCCTGGTGGTACTCTGTCTTACCGTAGGAGCTCCTGGTGGTACTCTATCTTACCGTAGGAGCTCCTGGTGGTACTCTGTCTTACCGTAGGAGCTCCTGGTGGTACTCTGTCTTACCGTAGGAGCTCCTGGTGGTACTCTGTCTTACCGTAGGAGCTCCTGGTGGTACTCTGTCTTACCCTAGGAGCTCCTGGTGGTACTCTGTCTTACCGTAGGAGCTCCTGGTGGTACTCTGTCTTACCGTAGGAGCTCCTGGTGGTACTCTGTCTTACCGTAGGAGCTCCTGGTGGTACTCTGTCTTACCCTAGGAGCTCCTGGTGGTACTCTGTCTTACCGTAGGAGCTCCTGGTGGTACTCTGTCTTACCGTAGGAGCTCCTGGTGGTACTCTGTCTTACCGTAGGAGCTCCTGGTGGTACTCTGTCTTACCGTAGGAGCTCCTGGTGGTACTCTGTCTTACCGTAGGAGCTCCTGGTGGTACTCTGTCTTACCGTAGGAGCTCCTGGTGGTACTCTGTCTTACCGTAGGAGCTCCTGGTGGTACTCTGTCTTACCGTAGGAGCTCCTGGTGGTACTTTGTCTTACTGTAGGAGCTCCTGGTGGTACTCTGTCTTACCGTAGGAGCTCCTGGTGGTACTCTGTCTTACCGTAGGAGCTCCTGGTGGTACTCTGTCTTACCGTAGGAGCTCCTGGTGGTACTCTGTCTTACCCTAGGAGCTCCTGGTGGTACTCTGTCTTACCGTAGGAGCTCCTGGTGGTACTCTGTCTTACCGTAGGAGCTCCTGGTGGTACTCTGTCTTACCCTAGGAGCTCCTGGTGGTACTCTGTCTTACCGTAGGAGCTCCTGGTGGTACTCCGTCTTACTGTAGGAGCTCCTGGTGGTACTTTGTCTTACCGTAGGAGCTCCTGGTGGTACTCTGTCTTACCGTAGGAGCTCCTGGTGGTACTCTGTCTTACCGTAGGAGCTCCTGGTGGTACTCTGTCTTACCGTAGGAGCTCCTGGTGGTACTCTGTCTTACCGTAGGAGCTCTTAAAACCCTGGACACACATGTTTCAATGCCAGTCAGTCACCGTCTGTTACTAACTAGGTAGCGAGGGCCAATTCGAGTTGAAGGGCAGGATACACCCCAAACAGGTCGCCAATTGTTGCGGGGCCACACACACACACACACACACTCATTCCTAGCAGCCAATCGACCTAACATGTGTGTTTTTGGAGAGAAGGAGAAGCCAGAGAAGCACGGTGGTGCAGTGGTGACCTCACAGCAAGAAAGCGAAGGTATGCGTTCGAATCCCGGGTGGGGACGAGGTTCAAAACATGTGCCGTTCAGTGTGAAGTTTGCATGTTCTCCTTGTGTATGCGTGGGGTACCTCCCACCCTCCAAAACCATGCGTGTTAGGTTGAGAACCCCCTCGAAAATGAGATGTCTCATCTCAACGGGGAGGGGCTTTTCCTTCTAATAAAGAAAACCCCACACATACACAAGGAGAACTTGCGGCCCCTCTGCATTCTGGGTAGAGATGTGGAGGTGGTGGAGGAGTACAAATACCTGGGAGTGACCATCGACAGCAGACTGAGCTGGAGGAGCAACAGTACTGCTGTGTACAAGAAGACCTGCAGCCGACTTTACTTTCTAAGGAAGCTGAGGTCCTTCAATGTGTGCGGCAAGATCCTGGAGACCTTCTATCAGTCTGTGGTGGAGACCTTCTATCAGTCTGTGGTGGAGACCTTCTATCAGTCTGTGGTGGAGACCTTCTATCAGTCTGTGGTGGAGACCTTCTATCAGTCTGTGGTGGAGACCTTCTATCAGTCTGTGGTGGAGACCTTCTATCAGTCTGTGGTGGAGACCTTCTATCAGTCTGTGGTGGAGACCTTCTATCAGTCTGTGGTGGAGACCTTGTACCAGTCTGTGGTGGCCAGCACCTTGTTCTTCTCTGTCATCTGCTGGGAGAGCAGCATCGCAGCCAGTGACACCAACAGACTGAATAAACTAATCAGACTGGCTGGCTCTGTCATTGGCTGCCAACAGGACTCACTCGAAGCAGTGATGGAGAGCAGGTTAGTGAAAAAACTTTTATCCATCATGGATAACCCTGACCATCCTCTCTACCATCATGGATAACCCTGACCATCCTCTCTACCATCATGGATAACCCTGACCATCCTCTCTACCATCATGGATAACCCTGACCATCCTCTCTACCATCATGGATAACCCTGACCATCCTCTCTACCATCATGGATAACCCTGACCATCCTCTTGTTACGACCCTGGGGTCGTGGCCCTTTAAATCTTTCTGCCTGTCTATCCTCACAGGAACTGGAGCTGCCGTTGGCCCCGCCCTCTGGAACAAGATGGCTGCTGGCGGCTCTCTGCTCACGACGCCAGTCTGATCCTCTGCCGTTATTTTATTGATTGTGTCTTTAGTAGTATCTTTTTGTAATAAATTCCTTTAAACCTTGTTACTTCGTGTGGCCTTCCCCTTATTGTTGCTGCTTTTTGAGCCAGAGTAGTAACAAATGGGGGCTCGTCCGGGATCAGACCAATTGGGTAAGTTAAAGTCTGTACAAAAGTTTTTTTTTTGTTTTGAAATTGGAAATTCGTCTTCACTGAACTTGGTTACTTTGGATTGGTTTTGTCCCATTTTGAGTTCAGTTTGGAGAAGTTTGGTTATTTAGTCGGTTGGTTGGCTATCTTGGCTGCTAATCAAATCAGGCTGGGGGAGACCACACAGGTGTGGGTGATTTCTTTTGCTGGCAATGTGAGTTTATTTCAAAGTTCTGAGTTAAATTGAGTTTGGTTTGGCTGTTGATCAGGGTGTGTGGGACCAGTTAACACTTTGTGGCAGACCTTAGTTTTGTTTGGAATTTATTTTTTTTTTTTTTTTGATTGAAGCCTACATTATTTTTTTTGTTAGTATTTTTGAGCACATGCTGGAAGTTGGGGTTTACCCTGTTAGGATTTAGAAGTGTTGTCTCCTTATGAGATTCACTTGTTTTTTGTTTTGCAATAGGCATTTAGAGTGGAGGTACGTGCGGGTTGCAGCATCCCACTACCCTTACCCTACGTCGGCTCGGGAGCGCGCCGTGGTATTAGTACTTGTACTGTACCGCTGGTATGTATGGGGCTGGTTAGCAGCCTCAAGCGCATAAATACCCACCGCCAGGCCTCCTGAAGACTAGGGGTGAGTTTAGTTAGATTCTGGTTAGGTAGTTAGTGGGGAAACCTCAACTCTGTGCTCTAATTAGTTTTTTTTTTACATCAAACATGTCATCTGTGGAGGATTTTACGGAGTCCCCTACTGAGGAGATGTTAAATGGCTTTACTAGAGAACAACTATTGCAGTTGGTTGATTATTATTCCGTTGATATTGGTGCTAGAAAACTGAAAGATGAGATAAAGTTGTGTTTGTGGTCTGTTTTGGTACGTGATGGGATTTTGCCAGGGAAAGTTGGTCTAACCAACCCTGAGGTTAAAGATATTTTGACATTTGAACAAAAAAGGGAGTTGCTTTTGTTAGAACTGGAGAAGGAGAAGATAGCTTTGGAAATGGAGCAGATGAGAGTAGCTTTGGAAAGGGACAAGTTACAGTTTGAGAGGGAGAGGCTTAGTTCTACTTCCGTTCGTAGAGAGTTTGATATGGTTTCTAATTTGCGTCTTGTCCCAAAGTTTGATGAAAAGGATCCGGATACATTCTTCGTACTTTTTGAACGTGTTGCTAATTCCAGAAGTTGGCCGGATGATTTGAGGGTTGTAATGTTGCAGTCAGTTTTTACAGGGAAGGCCCAAGTAGCATATTCTGCTTTGAGTGACCATGACAGCCAGGACTATAAACTTGTTAAGGAGGCGGTGTTGAAAGCATATGAGTTGGTTCCAGAAGTTTACAGGCAACGTTTTAGATCTTGGAGGAAGGGTGAAAACCAGTCTCATGTTGAGTTTGTCAAGGACTTAAGCAAGCATTTTCACAGGTGGTGTTCTTCTTTGGAGGTTTCTTCGTATGATAAGCTTTGTGATCTTATGGTTCTTGAACAGTTTATCGATTGTGTTCCGCCAGAAGTTGCCACTCATATTAGAGAACGTAGAATAGTTACTGTTTCAGAAGCTGCTACTGTAGCTGATGACTATGTTTTGGCTCACAAGGGTAGATTTAGGAAGAGTGTTTCTACTACTTTTTCTACTGGTACTTCTGTTAATTCCACCGGGAGTAACAGCTTCGAGGCTGGTAGACCTAGTAATTTTAGGAAGTCGGGTCAAAGTTGTAACTACTGTCGTGAGGAGGGTCATTGGAAGATTGATTGTCCCGTTTTGCAAAGGAAAAGTGGTCAAGTGAGAACTAAGACTGTTAAACCTGCGGTTTTCACTGTTCAGGCAAAATCTCAGTGCTTGGGCCCAGTTGTGGAATCCAAATGTTTTTCTGGTCTCGACTCTTTTGTTTCTGATGGGTTTGTGTCACTTTGTGGTGATCATAGGAAAGTCCCAGTGAAAATTTTGAGGGATACAGGTGCTACAGACTCGTTTGTTCTTTCTTCGGTCTTGCCTTTTTCAGAAGAGACAAGTACAGGTGATTGTGTCCTGGTGAGAGGTGTTAGTTTGGTCCCACTTAGTGCCCCGTTGCATAGGATCTTTCTGTCTAGTGGTTTTGTTGAAGGAAATGTGCAAATTGCTGTTCGACCAGAATTGCCAGTAGAGGGCGTTGCTGTGATCTTGGGTAATGACTTAGCTGGTAACCAGGTGTGGCCTGTAGAGTGTCCTATCAAAGTTTCAGTTCCAGCAAAAGTTCCTGATTCCTGTGGGCGGAACTTTCCTGAGGTGTTCACTGCTTGTGCTGTCACCAGGGCCATGGCAAAGGCTAAGTCTGAAACATCAGAAGAATGTTGCCCTAACTCAGATGTTCAGTTTGATTTACCTCAAATGTTTTCTATTTCCCAGCAGGAGTTAATTGCTGAACAGAAAGCGGATGTGTCACTGACTGCGCTGTTTGATAAAGTCCAACCTTCATCGGAACTTCGAAGCTCTGCATCTGGGTATTTCCTTCAGGGTGAGGTATTGGTTAGGAAATGGCAGCCTCAGGGTTCTGATCTTTTGGGTAGTCCGTGTTTGCAGATAGTCGTTCCTACAAAATTTAGAGAAAGGGTGTTGTCTTGTTCGCATGACCGAACAGGCCATTTGGGAGTAAAGAAAACCTATAGTCATGTGCTTAGGTATTTCTTTTGGCCTCTTCTCAAACGTGATGTTGCCAAGTATATTAGGACTTGCCATATTTGTCAAATTTCTGGCAAACCGAATCAGGGAATTAAACCTGCACCTCTTAAGCCGATACCTGCTGTTGAAAATCCGTTTGAGCATTTGATTATTGATTGCGTTGGACCTTTGCCAAAGTCTAAATCAGGCTCTCAGTATTTGCTGACGGTTATGTGTTTGGTCACTCGTTATCCAGCTGCGTATGCGCTTCGCAATATAACTGCTAAGGCGGTTGTAAAAGCTCTTACTCAGTTTATTTCAGTTTTTGGCATCCCTAAAATCATTCAAAGTGACCAAGGGTCTAATTTTTCGTCTCACCTGTTTGCCCAAGTCTTGGACCAGCTTAAGGTGAAACATAATCAGGCTTCAGCTTACCACGCCCAGAGCCAAGGTGCTCTGGAGAGGTTCCATCAGACTCTTAAATCATTGTTTCGTTCTTATTGTACAGAGTTGCAGAAGGATTGGGAGGAGGGTTTGCCGTGGTTGCTGCTTGCAGCTAGAGAAGTCTGTCAGGAGAGTACGGGTTTTAGTCCAAATGATTTGGTGTTTGGCCATAAAGTTCGGGGTCCATTAGCAGTATTTCACGACAACTGGGCTTCAAAACAACCCCCTGGTAATTTGTTGGATTACGTGAATGGTTTTCGCCATCGTCTCTACGTGGCGGGGCAGTTGGCGAAGCGAAATTTGGTCAAAGCTCAGACTAAGATGAAGTCCTTGTATGACAGACGATGTGAGAGTCGTGAATTTAGTCCAGGGGATCAAGTGTTGGTTTTGTTGCCTGTTGTAGGTTCACCGTTTCAGGCCAAATTTCATGGTCCCTATACTGTGTTAAGACGGCTTTCGGACTTGAATTATTTGGTTGCAACTCCAGACAGGAAGAAGAAGCAACAGCTTTGCCATGTTAATCTCCTTAAACCGTACTTTAGTCGTGAGTCCTTGCAGTGCACGGCAGGGTCTTTTCGGTGTGGTGCGGTGTTGTCTACCTGTGCGGTACCAGGGTCGATAGTCTATGGGGGAGAGGACGTGGCTATGCCGGATGACGCTGTTCTTTCTGGTCGGTTGAAAAATTCAGAAACTCTGAATAACTTGGATTTGCTATTTTGTCATTTGTCAAAGGATAAAGCTGAACAGTTAGCTGCATTGATTAACGAATATCACGTTTTATTCAGTGACACTCCCACTCGTACCAACTTGATATCACACGATATAGATGTTGGGGATGCAAAGCCAATCTGTCAAAGGTTCTATCGTGTCTCTGAGGAAAAACGTAAAATGATTGACAAAGAAGTACAGTATATGTTGGATAATGACCTGGCTGTTCATTCTGCTTCTAGTTGGGCCTCTCCTTGCTTGTTGGTGGAAAAATCAGATAAGTCTCCACGTATGTGCACTGATTTCCGTAAAGTGAATGCTGTAACAAAACCAGATTCGTATCCATTACCACGCGTTGAGGATTGTGTTGACCAAGTAGGTAGTGCGAAGTTTGTGACGAAGCTTGACTTGCTCAAAGGGTATTGGCAAGTGCCTCTAACCCCGAAAGCCCAAGAAATTGCAGCTTTTATAACTCCATCTGGTCTGTTTTCCTATACAGTTATGGGGTTTGGACTAAGAAATGCGCCTGCGACTTTCCAACGGTTAATGAATAGAGTGGTTAACGGTTTGAAAGGTTGTGCAGTCTACTTGGATGATGTGGTCCTTTATAGTGACACGTGGGAGAACCATCTTGCCCAAATTAAAGCATTGTTTGAGCGTTTGGTCCAGGGTAATCTGACCTTGAATTTAGCCAAGTGTGACTTTGCAAAAGCCACAGTAACTTATTTGGGTAAAGTTGTGGGGCAGGGTCAAGTTCGCCCGGTTATGGCAAAAGTGACCGCTGTTGCACAGTTTCCTGTTCCAGCTACTAAAAAGGAACTTATGAGATTTTTGGGTCTTGTAGGTTATTACCGCTCTTTTTGCAGAAACTTTTCAACTGTAGTTACACCACTTACAGACCTTCTTAAGAAAAAATCTACATTTATTTGGACTGCCTCCTGTCAACATGCTTTTGAGGAAGTAAAATCATTGTTGTGTTCAGCACCTGTACTGCTTGCTCCTCGTTTTGATGTGCCTTTTAAGTTGTACGTTGATGCAAGCCATGTTGGGGTAGGAGCTGTATTGCTGCAAGAGGATGAGGATGGGGTTGAGCGTCCTGTCAGCTTCTTTTCCAAAAAATTCTTACAGTTCCAGTTAAACTATTCCGTCATAGAAAAGGAAGCTCTTGCTCTAATTTTGGCTTTGCGGCATTTTAGTGTCTATGTTGACTCTGGAATCAGTTTAACTGTATACTCGGATCACAACCCACTTACCTTTTTGAATTCTCTGCAGAACCCAAACCAGCGCCTTATGCGCTGGGCTCTTTTCCTTCAGCCCTACCACCTAGATATCAAGCACATCAAAGGCACAAATAATATACTCGCTGATGCTTTGTCTCGGACTCCATTGGATTGACTTGGCCCATTTAGCTCCAGGTGGTTCCCACGAATGGCTTGAGATGTGGAACTGGAGGTTGCACTCTTCAACATTCTGATAAGTATTGTACACATTGATTAACAGGGTAGAACCCTGTTCTTTAGGGGGGGAGTGTTACGACCCTGGGGTCGTGGCCCTTTAAATCTTTCTGCCTGTCTGTCCTCACAGGAACTGGAGCTGCCGTTGGCCCCGCCCTCTGGAACAAGATGGCTGCTGGCGGCTCTCTGCTCACGACGCCAGTCTGATCCTCTGCCGTTATTTTATTGATTGTGTCTTTAGTAGTATCTTTTTGTAATAAATTCCTTTAAACCTTGTTACTTCGTGTGGCCTTCCCCTTATTGTTGCTGCTTTTTGAGCCAGAGTAGTAACACTCTCTACCATCATGGATAACCCTGACCATCCTCTCTACCATCATGGATAACCCTGACCATCCTCTCTACCATCATGGATAACCCTGACCATCCTCTCTACCATCATGGATAACCCTCACCATCCTCTCTACCATCATGGATAACCCTGACCATCCTCTCTACCGTCATGGATAACCCTGACCATCCTCTCTACCATCATGGATAACCCTGACCATCCTCTCTACCATCATGGATAACCCTGACCATCCTCTCTACCGTCATGGATAACCCTGACCATCCTCTCTACCATCATGGATAACCTTGACCATCCTCTCTACCGTCATGGATAACCCTGATCCATCCTCTCTACCATCATGGATAACCCTGACCATCCTCTCTACCATCATGGATAACCCTGATCCATCCTCTCTACCATCATGGATAACCCTGACCATCCTCTCTACCATCATGGATAACCCTGACCATCCTCTCTACCATCATGGATAACCCTGACCATCCTCTCTACCATCATGGATAACCCTGACCATCCTCTCTACCATCATGGATAACCCTGACCATCCTCTCTACCATCATGGATAACCCTGATCCATCCTCTCTACCATCATGGATAACCCTGACCATCCTCTCTACCATCATGGATAACCCTGACCATCCTCTCTACCATCATGGATAACCCTGATCCATCCTCTCTACCATCATGGATAACCCTGACCATCCTCTCTACCATCATGGATAACCCTGACCATCCTCTCTACCGTCATGGATAACCCTGACCATCCTCTCTACCGTCATGGATAACCCTGACCATCCTCTCTACCATCACGGATAACCCTGACCATCCTCTCTACCATCATGGATAACCCTGACCATCCTCTCTACCATCACGGATAACCCTGACCATCCTCTCTACCATCATGGATAACCCTGACCATCCTCTCTACCATCACGGATAACCCTGACCATCCTCTCTACCATCACGGATAACCCTGACCATCCTCTCTACCATCATGGATAACCCTGACCATCCTCTCTACCATCACGGATAACCCTGACCATCCTCTCTACCATCATGGATAACCCTGACCATCCTCTCTACCATCATGGATAACCCTGACCATCCTCTCTACCATCACGGATAACCCTTACCATCCTCTCTACCATCATGGATAACCCTGACCATCCTCTCTACCATCACGGATAACCCTGACCATCCTCTCTACCATCATGGATAACCCTGATCCATCCTCTCTACCATCACGGATAACCCTGACCATCCTCTCTACCATCATGGATAACCCTGACCATCCTCTCTACCATCATGGATAACCCTGACCATCCTCTCTACCATCATGGATAACCCTGACCATCCTCTCTACCATCACGGATAACCCTGACCATCCTCTCTACCATCACGGATAACCCTGACCATCCTCTCTACCATCACGGATAACCCTGACCATCCTCTCTACCATCACGTATAACCCTGACCATCCTCTCTACCATCATGGATAACCCTGATCCATCCTCTCTACCATCATGGATAACCCTGACCATCCTCTCTACCATCATGGATAACCCTGACCATCCTCTCTACCATCATAGATAACCCTGACCATCCTCTCTACCATCATGGATAACCCTGACCATCCTCTCTACCATCATGGATAACCCTGACCATCCTCTCTACCATCACGGATAACCCTGACCATCCTCTCTACCATCATGGATAACCCTGACCATCTTCTCTACCATCACGGATAACCCTGATCCATCCTCTCTACCATCATGGATAACCCTGACCATCCTCTCTACCATCATGGATAACCCTGACCATCCTCTCTACCATCATGGATAACCCTGACCATCCTCTCTACCATCATGGATAACCCTGACCATCCTCTCTACCATCATGGATAACCCTGATCCATCCTCTCTACCATCATGGATAACCCTGATCCATCCTCTCTACCGTCATGGATAACCCTGATCCATCCTCTCTACCATCATAGATAACCCTGACCATCCTCTCTACCGTCATGGATAACCCTGACCATCCTCTCTACCCACTTCTGGACAAGCAGCGGAGCTCCTTCTCCAAGAGGCTCAGACAGCTCTGCTCAAAAACCGCCCGGTACCGGAAATCTTTTATTCCCAACACAATAACACTTTTTAATAACTCACAGAATAACAAATAACTAGTTCATGTTCATGTAATTTATCACTTTTTGTCACTTTATGCTTCTTATGCACTTTTTTTTACGTCCTTATGCACATTCAGTCCGTATTGTTCTTGATGTTTTGTCACATTATTCCCTCTATTTTTTTTTTATTTTATTTAATACAAGTATTTTAATATTTTATTCATTTTTATTTTCTTTCTTGTATATATACTGTCTATTTCTTTCTTTCTTGTTTGCTGCTGTAATACACAAATTTCCCAAGTGTGGGATCAATAAAGTAATTCTAATCTAAAACATGCAAACTCCACACAGAAAGACCAGTGTTTCAAGCCCGGTGCCCTCTCCAGGAGGACTGGAAACCCTACCCTTCTTGCTGTTCAGCCAGTGTGCTACCCTCCACGTCACCGTGCAGCCCTAATAAAATATCTGTGATCCAGTTTGGACTGTTTCTCTCTATGAATCCCTGATGTGTGCGATCAGCAGTGGCTCTGAACTCTGTGTAATTACAGAGCTAACTTATCAGCTGTGGTTGTCATGGTTACCGGTTCCCTCTGTCACCCAGACCTGAAGTGGTACAGCGGGAGCTCTACATCTCCCACACGTACAGATGGTGGGGAGTCACTGTCTCTTACGATCCCACACAAAATTCTGCTTTGGACTTTTGACAAATTTTCAGCACCAATGATTAAAAATAAAAAAATGTAGCAGCGAAGAAACAAATAATAACACATTTCTACAGGCTGTAGATTCTGGTCTCTTACGATCAACGCCAGCATCTTAAACTCTTCATTTTGAATGACTGTTTCTGTTTGTGGGCATTCTTCTGTCACTGAGAAGGGGTGCCCATCCAGTCCATCACGTCATGTACCTCATCAGGCTTCTCCAGACCCAGAGGAACAATGGTTCTACTCTTCCTGAGGAGCACAGCTCCTCCCTCTATCTCTCAATGACAGCCCAACCACCCAACGTAGATCCTGGTTACCATGGTGATGGTAGGAACGTAGATCCTGGTTACCATGGTGAGGGTAGGAATGTAGATCCTGGTTACCATGGTGAGGGTAGGAACGTAGATCCTGGTTACCATGGTGAGGGTAGGAACGTAGATCCTGGTTACCACGGTGAGGGTAGGAACGTAGATCCTGGTTACCATGGTGAGGGTAGGAACGTAGATCCTGGTTACCATGGTGAGGGTAGGAACGTAGATCCTGGTTACCATGGTGAGGGTAGGAACGTAGATCCTGGTTACCATGGTGAGGGTAGGAACGTAGATCCTGGTTACCATGGTGAGGATAGGAATGTAGATCCTGGTTACCATGGTGAGGGTAGGAACGTAGATCCTGGTTACCATGGTGAGGGTAGGAACGTAGATCCTGGTTACTATGGTGAGGGTAGGAACGTAGATCCTGGTTACCATGGTGAGGGTAGGAACGTAGATCCTGGTTACTATGGTGAGGATAGGAACATAGATCCAGGTTACCATGGTGAGGGTAGGAACGTAGATCGACTGGTTGCTCCGTGCAGCGTCAACCATCGTGTTCCACCATCAGCTGTTCCTGTTCTGTTCCACCACGCGGTTGTTCCAGCTTCACCCCACCAAACCAGGCACCAACTAACAGCTGTTCTGAAGCTGCTTGGCGCTACCATATCTGTACGGCGGTTTAGATCGTGCAGGAAACTGGACTCATTAAACAGGAAGAACCCTTCAGGGTTTTATTGTTCTAATTATTCCAGCTGTTTTTTCTGAGCTCGGCTGCATCAGAACCCTGGTTAGAGAAGATCTTGGTCCGGTTGGAGATCATCAGACGGGAGAACCGGGTCAGAACTCACCTAGAGAGCAGAGATAAACCCGCTCTGATTGAAAGCAGGAGAGTCATGCTGAGCCCGAGAGGACACCATGTGTTTTCAGATTCTGTTTTTGTGGATTTGGTCACATGTGTGCACCCTGGTGCCCAGTTCCGGTCCAAACCGCCATCACGAGAAAACACATGGGTCAGATATTAAAATCGTCCAGCAGCTCTGGTCTGAGTATAAATAGACGCGCGCTGACCTTATAATACCATATGTGGAAGCACACGATTCATTATATAAGCACATCCTCATGGCCGTGCTCCACATCCTCTCTTTGTGTTTACCGTTTTCATCTTCACCTAACTGATTGTGCACCTGAAAGCATGAAGCTTCTGTTTCACATCCGCTTGACCAAGGGAGTTTTTCTCCTTTAAAGCATCCTAATGAGCGTATCCAGTGCGTGAAATCGCTGCGTTGCCAGCGGCCACGGAGATGGCAGCAGCAGTCTGAGGACAGGGCTTTAATCCAGGGGCGGGGAGATGCACAAAGTTCTTATCATGATGAGAAACTGGATAAATATAGTCTTCCTGCTTTGTTTTCTAATCCACCCACAGGGCTAAGAAAGTAACCTTTTAAATAGGTCACCTTCTCTGCTTTCAGGACCGGGATGGAAAACGAGGTTCTGTGATCACGTCTCAAAAAATGAGATGAGAAACTAACCTTTAACCTTTTCTATCTGAGCATGTTTAAATAGTGATTTTCAAAAACCGTATATTTCTTCATACATCGGCTGATTTCATCAACCAATTTAATGAAATCAGGAGGCCGTCCACCTCTCTCTTCCTCCTCTTTGAGAGAGAACTCTGTTTCAGATTCCTGATGGATCCTCTATGTTCCTGTCCTGGTCATCTCCGGGCTGAGGAGTCCCCCGTGTTTCCATCAGGATGAAGAACATCTACTCATCCCCGTCCTGGACATCTCCGGGCTGAGGAGTCCCCCGTGTTTCCATCAGGATGAAGAACATCTACTCATCCCCGTCCTGGACATCTCCGGGCTGAGGAGTCCCCAGTGTTTCCATCAGGATGAAGAACATCTACTCATCCCCGTTCTGGACATCTCCGGGCTGAGGAGTCCCCCGTGTTTCCATCAGGATGAAGAACATCTACTCATCCCTGTACTGGACATCTCCGGGCTGAGGAGTCCCCCAGTGTTTCCATCAGGATGAAGAACATCTACTCATCCCCGTTCTGGACATCTCCGGGCTGAGGAGTCCCCCGTGTTTCCATCAGGATGAAGAACATCTACTCATCCTCGTTCTGGACATCTCCGGGCTGAGGAGTCTCCCAGTGTTTCCATCAGGATGAAGAACATCTACTCATCCCCGTACTGGACATCTCCGGGCTGAGGAGTCCCCAGTGTTTCCATCAGGATGAAGAACATCTACTCATCCCCGTACTGGACATCTCCGGGCTGAGGAGTCCCCCGTGTTTCCATCAGGATGAAGAACATCTACTCATCCTCGTTCTGGACATCTCCGGGCTGAGGAGTCTCCCAGTGTTTCCATCAGGATGAAGAACATCTACTCATCCCCGTACTGGACATCTCCGGGCTGAGGAGTCCCCAGTGTTTCCATCAGGATGAAGAACATCTACTCATCCCCGTACTGGACATCTCCTGGCTGAGGAGTCCCCCAGTGTTTCCATCAGGATGAAGAACATCTACTCATCCCCGTTCTGGACATCTCCGGGCTGAGGAGTCCCCCAGTGTTTCCATCAGGATGAAGAACATCTACTCATCCTCGTACTGGACATCTCCGGGCTGAGGAGTCCCCCAGTGTTTCCATCAGGATGAAGAACATCTACTCATCCTCGTACTGGACATCTCCGGGCTGAGGAGTCTCCCAGTGTTTCCATCAGGATGAAGAACATCTACTCATCCTCGTACTGGACATCTCCGGGCTGAGGAGTCTCCCGTGTTTCCATCAGGATGAAGAACATCTATTGACTTCTTTAGATATTTAGCTGTAGATTAGAATAACCTAATATTTAAACAATAATCTGTGACACACTGGATGCTGTCCCCAGGGAGGGATCTCTCTTTCACGTGGATCCCCATGAGGTTTCTTATTTTTTCCCCACTGATGGGTTTTTTAGAAGTTTTTCCTCACCGAGAAGGAGAGTCTAAGAGCAGGAATGTGCTATGTATTTGTCTTTATTCTACATTCTTGTTTTTGTACTTGTTTGTACCCCTGGGACCTCAGAGACACTCATTCTCCATGCTGCATATACCTTAGGAGAGTCACAGCTACTTCCGACGTTTACCCCTGCTTCGCTGAACGACGTCCCCAGTGCCGGGCAGTGTCAACACCCGCCGTGGGACTCAGGACACTCTGACCGATACGGAGAGCGCCACAGGGACACTCCCTCAATGCCGGAACTTCGCACCCCTCGGACCTCAGAAGCCCGTTAAACAAAAAAAAATTGTGATTTTGGGCTGCTTCTTCCATCATATCATTCCAGGGGTCGCCACATCAAGTCAGGTTCTTCTATCTAACCCTATCTCCTGCATCCTCTTCGGTCACACCAACTATCTTCATGTCTTACTTCAGTGTATTCATGAACCTCCTCTTTGGTCTTCCTCTAGTCCTCTTTCCTGGTGGTTACAAACCCAGCATCCTTCTTCTGATGTACTCTCTCTCTCTCCTCTGCACATGTCCAAACCATCTCAGTCTGACCTCTCTGACTTTAAAACCTCTAACATGTGCTGTTCCTCTGATCCTGTCCATCCTGGTCACTCCCAGAGAGATCCTCAGCATCTTCTCACCCTTTATCTCAGACCTTTTACTTATTTCCATTCCCTATCTGGATCCGGGTTACCATGGTGAGGGTAAGAACATAGGTCCTGGTTACCATGGTGAGGGTAGGAACATAGATCCTGGTTACCATAGTGTGGGTAGGAATGTAAATCCTGGTTACCATGGTGAGGGGAGGAACATAGATCCTGGTTACCATGGTGAGGGTAGGAACATAGATCCTGGTTACCATAGTGTGGGTAGGAATGTAAATCCTGGTTACCATGGTGAGGGGAGGAACATAGATCCTGGTTACCATGGTGAGGGTAGGAACATAGATCCTGGTTACCATGGTGAGGGTAGGAACATAGATCTTGGTTACCATGGTGAGGGTAGGAACATAGATCCTGGTTACCATGGTGAGGGTAGGAATGTAGATCCTGGTTACCATGGTGAGGGGAGGAACGTAGATCCTGGTTACCATGGTGAGGGTATGAACATAGATCCTGGTTACCATAGTGTGGGTAGGAATGTAAATCCTGGTTACCATGGTGAGGGGAGGAACGTACTGTAGATCCTGGTTACCATGGTGAGGGTATGATCATAGATCCTGGTTACCATGGTGAGGGTAGGAATGTATATCCTGGTTACCATGGTGAGGGTAGGAACGTAGATCCTGGTTACCATGGTGAGAGTATGAACATAGATCCTGGTTACCATGGTGAGGGTAGGAATGTATATCCTGGTTACCATGGTGAGGGTAGGAATGTATATCCTGGTTACCATGGTGAGGGTAGGAATGTATATCCTGGTTACCATGGTGAGGGTAGGAACGTAGATCCTGGTTACCATGGTGAGGGTAGGAACGTAGATCCTGGTTACCATGGTGAGGGTAGGAACGTAGATCCTGGTTACCATGGTGAGGGTAGGAACGTAGATCCTGGTTACCATGGTGAGGGTAGGAACATAGATCCTGGTTACCATGGTGAGATCGATGCAGCGTCCTGATTAGTTCATACTCATCATGATCCATACACGGAGCTCTAGAGGTGCGGTTGGGGTGGGATGAAGATCAAGTTGGTTTAACCTGAGATTTGTTGCAGGTGGATTTTTGACGCTCACATCGTGTAAACAGATTTACGATGGTTTTTATAAATCTTATGTTTACGAGGTGTAAACACTGACGTAGGATTGAAGGATAAAGCTGCTCAGATAAAGCTCTGCAGCTCTTAGAAGCTCCATCAGTCACATTTCCCTCCGTGCTGCAGAGGGAAGAAAAGCACTCAGTCCATCTCCTGTGAGTGGCCCCGGGGCCTTACCATGAAAAGAACCCGTCCTCGTCTCCCAGCGAGTGGAAAGCTAGCCTTTGTTCTCACACTGGTGGAGATGGACATTAAGGAGGTTTGAAACGGCGAGCACGTGCACGGGCCTGTGATAAAATAAATAAAGACCAAACAGAGGATGTCAGGTTGCGTAAGAGACGAGATGAAGGAAAGAAAAATACAGGCTTACCTTCAAACGGAAAGAATTCTCACCAGTTTTATTTACAGTATATAAGAAAGTCTTATTTTGAAAGGGTTGACACTAATTTCCTTCCTTAAAAGTCCTTTTATAAACACCTCACAATGACATGTCAGTCACCTTCTTAACTCCCTATCCGTCCCAGGGTTGTGGGAGGTGCTGGCAGCGAGAGGCAGGGTACACCCTGAACAGGTAGCCAGTCTGTCGGGCCACACACACACAAGCATTCACATTCCTGGGGCCAATCAACCTAACATGCATGTTTTTGGAAGGTGGGACGAAACCAGAGCACCCAGAGACATCCCTCTGCATAAACAGGGAGAACATGCAAACTCCACACAGAAAGGCCAGTGTTCCAAGCCTCGTCCCTACCCAGGACTCAAACCCACGACCACCATCGACCATCGGGCGCCACCAAGCTGCCCATAATAACATGTTGCATCTCAACGGGAAAAATTCTGTGCTGCATTACACCGCAGCAGGCTGCCACGACGACGCCATTGGTGGGAGAAACGGGGGGTTACGTGTCTTCACCAGGGACTCCTACCCATGAGCTCAGTGGGATTCAAACCGGCTTGTCCCGGTTCAAGGTTGGACACTCCACCACTGAGCTATCGTCTCCCTAAAAATAAAAAACCTGAAAAAACTTGTGTGTACGATTTCACAGCTTTTAATCTAAAAGGACGGCAACGGTGGCGCAGTGGTTGGCACGCTGACCTCGCAGCAAAAAGGTCAGGGGTTTGAGTCCCGGAGCGGGGTCGAGGTTTGAAAACACTGGTCTTTCTGTGTGTAGTTTGCATGTTCTCTCTGTGTATATGGGTTTTCTCCGGCTTTCTTCTGTTCAGTCATCTTCTGTTTATCCGGGGCTAGGTCGCCGGGGTAACAGCCTCAGACGGAAACCCAAGCTTCTCTCACCCCGGCTGCATCCTCCATCTCACCCAGGAGGATCCTGAGGTGTTCCCTGTCCAGCTGTGAGACATAGTCTCTCCAGCAGGTCCGGGGTCTGACTCTGGGTCTCCTCCTGGTGGGACGGAACACCTCATCAGAGAGGGAGGCATCGTAACCAGATGCCTGAACCACCACATCTGGCTTCTCTCGACCCGGAGGAGCATCAGCTCTGATCCGAGCTCCTCCCTCTATCTCTAAGATAGAGGGAGGAGCTCGGATCAGACGAGAGGCAGGATACATCCCGACCAGGTCACCAGTCTGTTGCGGGGCCACACACACACAAACACATTCACTCCTAGGGGCAATTTTATATGAGCCAATTAGCCTAACATGTATGTTTTTGTAGGAAACCAGAGAAAACCCACACATACACAGGGAGAACATGTAAACTACACACAGAAAGACCAGTAACCAACTTCAATTTGACTGTAAGAATAAAACTGAACAGAAAGAGAGGGAGAGAGCAACAGAGTGAGGAGGAGAGAGATAAAGAGAGAGCGAGAGGGAGGGAGGGAGGGAGAGGGAGGGAGAGAGCAACAGAGTGTGAGGAGGAGAGAGATAAAGAGAGAGCGAGAGGGAGGGAGGGAGAGAGGGAGGGAGGGAGAGAGCAACAGAGTGTGAGGAGGAGAGAGATGAAGAGAGAGCGAGAGGTAGGGAGGGAGGGAGTGAGGGAAGGAGGGAGAGAGTGTGAGGAGGAGAGAGATGGAGAGAGAGCGAGAGTGAGGGAGGGAGAGGGAGGGAGAAGCAGCGCGAGCGTAAAGAGATGAAAACATTAAAGCGAGGGAAGGGGAGGAGAGAGAGAGAGAGCAGGGTGAGACTTAGAGGAACTCAGACAGACTGACATCAGATCGGGTGGCTGGGATCTGGTTGCCATGGCGAGCTGATGGCATGGAGATCGCCCTGGTCAGCTTTGAGAACGGTGGTGCTAAAGGTGGTGGAGGGGGGCTGGAGGTCCCGCCGCACGCCTTCACGCACGCGGAGGACCGTAAGGAGCTGAACACGCGTGCGTCCTGGAAGATGAACGACATGAACAGCACGTGCAGCGCCATGGACGCGCTCCTGCGCGCGGACCACAGCCCCCACCTGTTTGATGAGGACCTGCTGGACCTGGACTGTGAGAGTTCTGAGAGGGTCCTCATCAACATCGCAGGGCTGCGCTATGAGACCCAGCTGGGGACGCTCAATCAGTTCCCAGACACCCTGTTGGGAGACCCCGCAAAGAGGATCAAATACTTTGACCCCCTTCGGAACGAGTACTTCTTTGATCGGAACCGACCCAGTTTTGACGGGATTCTGTACTTCTACCAGTCCGGTGGTAAAATCCGTAGACCGGTTAACGTGTCCATAGATGTGTTCGCAGATGAGATCCGGTTCTACCAGCTGGGGGAGGAGGCCATGGAGCGGTTCAGAGAGGATGAAGGATTCATCAAAGAGGAAGAGAAGCCCCTTCCTCAGAACGAGTTCCAGAAACAGGTCTGGCTTATCTTTGAGTATCCGGAGAGTTCCAGTCCGGCTCGCGGCATCGCCATCGTCTCCGTCATCGTCATCACCATCTCTATCATCACCTTCTGCCTGGAGACTCTTCCCGAGTTTCGGGACGAACGCGAGCTTCCGGTCAGCATCCGCATGGACAACAGCACCGCGCCGCGCCCCTCGCTCACATTCTCCGACCCCTTCTTCATCATAGAGACCACCTGCGTCATCTGGTTCACCTTTGAACTCTTCGTGCGCTTCTTCGCGTGTCCCAGTAAGTCCGAGTTCTCCAAAACCATCATGAACATCATCGACATCATGTCCATCATGCCGTATTTCATCACGGTGGGCACGGAGCTGGCGGAGCAGCAGGGGCACGAGCACCAGAACGGCCAGCAGGCCATGTCTCTGGCCATCCTCAGGGTCATCCGATTGGTCAGGGTCTTCAGGATCTTTAAGCTGTCCAGACACTCCAAAGGTCTGCAGATCCTGGGTCAGACCCTGAAAGCCAGCATGCGGGAACTGGGACTCCTCATTTTCTTTCTTTTCATCGGAGTCATTTTATTCTCCAGCGCCGTTTATTTCGCTGAAGCAGACGAACCAGAATCTCACTTCTCCAGCATCCCAGACGCCTTCTGGTGGGCCGTGGTTACCATGACAACGGTGGGTTACGGAGACATGAGGCCCGTGACGGTGGGGGGTAAAATAGTGGGGTCGCTGTGCGCCATCGCAGGTGTTTTAACCATCGCGCTTCCGGTTCCGGTCATTGTTTCCAACTTTAATTACTTCTACCACAGAGAGACGGATCAGGACCAGTCCTCCCTGAAGGAGGACCCCCCTCCCAGCCCCGAGGTGAAGCGTAAAGACAGCGGGGGCTCCAAAGGGTCGCAGGATGTGACGCACGCGGAAACAGAGAAAGCAAACAGCAGCTCAGACTTTAAGAAATCCCTTTATGCGTTTTGTCTGGACACGCGGGAAACTGACCTGTAGAGACACGCACCCCCCACACCCTACCTCCTCTACACCCCCTCCCAACTCCAGGTGTGTGGGAACCCCCCTCAGCCCCAGCGCGCCCCTCCTTTCCAGAGTTGACCAGGTTTTTAAAGCACATTTTAATCCGTGCCCTTTAATCCAGCAAAAGGACTCTAACGGACCCCCCCATGTTTACAACAGAGATGTAAATAAACCCCCCTCCTCACAGCCTCCTCCCCCCTCCTCAGGGTTTGTGGGACTGAAATGAAGATTCTTATTTTATCTACGATTCAGACTTTTTACTGAGTTTATTTTTTAAAGAAGAAAACTAATGGAAGTCAATGGAGGAAATCAACCAGCGCCGTCTGCAGGTCAGTTTCTTTAATGCACAATTTTTCAAATGAACTTTTTTATTTTGAAAAACCACTTAAATTTGCATTCAGTGTTTTTAATAAATATTTCACAATAAAACGGTAAATATTATTAAAAACACCAGAATGTTTTCATTTAGACGCTAAAATAATCCAAAAATAATAAAATAATCCAAAATAAGATGTTTACATGATGACGTCACGTACACAGATGGATCAGTGGGCGGAGCTTCGTTAAAAAAACATCTCTGATTATAAAATAAACATTTCTTTAAATGTCTTTTAAATATTGTTTATGTTTGTTTTTCTAGTTTTTGTAAATATTTAATAAAAATAACATAAAATACATGAAGATGTAAAAAGGTTCTACTTTGAGCTGCATTGTGACCTCACAGCTAGTAGGTCAGGGGCTCGAGTCCCAGAGGTGGGGTGAGGCTTGAAACACTGGTCATTCTATGTGTGGTTTGCATGTTCTACCTGTGCATGTGTGGGTTTTCTCTGGTTTCCTCTGAAAATATACATTTTAGGTTGAATGGCAGCTCGGACTGAGTGTGTGTGTGTGTGCGTGCGTGCGTGCGTGCGTGCGTGTGTGGCCCTGCAACAGACTGGCAACCAGTTCGGGGTGTATCCTGCCTCTCGCCTGTAATCAGCCGGGATAGGCTCCGGCACCCATGCGGGGGAAGGATGGCTCATTGACTAGGGCGACCACCCTCTCACCAGAGGGTCGGTGGTTCGATCCCCCGTCTGGAGTTCATGCCGAGGTGCCCTTGGGCGAGACCCTGTACCCCCCATGTCTCCTGATGGTGGTTCAGCTTCCACCATCAGGTATGAGTGTGTGTGTGAACGGGTGAGTATGAGCTACAATGTAGAGCGCCTTGAGAACCAGCGCAGGTAGAAAAGCATGGCCGCTCTCACCACACTGTCTCTAGACCAATCAGCATGGCCGCTCTCACCACACTGTCTCTAGACCAATCAGCATGGCCGCTCTCACCACACTGTCTCTAGACCAATCAGCATGGACGCTCTCACCACACTGTCTCTAGACCAATCAGCATGGCCGCTCTCACCACACTGTCTCTAGACCAATCAGCATGGCCGCTCTCACCACACTGTCTCTAGACCAATCAGCATGGCCGCTCTCACCACACTGTCTCTAGACCAATCAGCATGGCCGCTCTCACCACACTGTCTCTAGACCAATCAGCATGGACGCTCTCACCACACTGTCTCTAGACCAATCAGCATGGCCGCTCTCACCACTCCCTGGTACTCCAGCGGGACGGTCTGACCCCTGGTACTCCAGTGGGACGGTTGGAGTTCCAGGAGCTTTTAGGACCTTTTTTTAGGACCTTTTTTGGGAGCTTTTAGGAGTCAAAGAACGTTCCTTTTCCTCCATCAGGTTTCTATCAATGGTAAATAAATTCTACTTCTCCAGCTCTGTTCCATCTGCACTGGCACTTAAAGTGCTTCACACACATTCACACACACATTCATACCTGATGGTGAAGCTGCCATGCAAGCTGGAAACTGACATTAGGGGACATTGAGGGTTCAGTGTCTTGCTGTAAGGACACCTGGGCATGAACTCTGGGCGGGTGATCGAACCAGCAACCCTCCGGTAATCGATCGGTCGCCCCACTCACTGAGCCATCCCTTCCTGGTCTTCTCTAGGTGGTCTACCTTCATAATTCTTATCAGATAGAGGGACATGGTCAGGCTCCAGACAGTCTGGTCGTCCGAAGTCGAACACAGTGAATGATACAGAAAATATTTCTAAAGATAGTTACGTACCTACAAATTTCTTACATGGAAGCTTTTGAAATGGAAGAAAAAGTTTCCCATGATGGTCATTTTACGGTCAGTTAACAATTGAACGTTCCCTGAACGTTCTGGGAAGGTTTATCGAAGGTTAGCAGAACGTTCTTTAAAGGTTCAAAGGTTACTTTTTGTTTTTCAGAACGTTTCTTTAACCTTATTTTAACCATAACATTTAGAATTTGGTTCTCTCAACGTTCTGGAAAGGTTAGGTTCTAACAGAACCACCAGCTAACCTTTAGAGAACCTCAGACTAACGTTCCCTTGAGGTTCTCTGTTCATGACCACGAGGGTCCCAGTCTCCATCCGTCTGTCCGTGTCATACCTTCCTTTGGACAGCTTCCTGAACATCAGTCCACCTTCTCTCTGATCCAGATTTGAAAGTTTCTCCTGCTGTTTTTTGACCTTGAACGTTTTGTGTTAAAGCGATTATAAAACTTGAGCGACATGTCATGTTTGGCGGAGGCGTGTAGAACATCTCCATAACTAATCTGAAAGCCCACACTTTTTCTGACATGCTTCTATTTATACTGCCGTAATCCACGCACGCTGTCAAGGCCGTCCCAACGTTTCAGTCCCACTTTAATCACCCAGTTAATCAGAAGAAACCAACAGGACTGACATTAAAATCAGAAGCTGTGTAAAAACGAACCAATCACAAGACAGAAGACAAACTAATCATAATCTTCTGAGACGAGAGAATGAGATCATGGATACAAGCCGATGAAATGATCTTCCTCTGCAGGGCCTCTCAGAGATAGTGGGAGTTAGAGCGAGGAGCTCTGACATCTGGGAGGAGCTCGGAGTAGAACCGTTGCTCCTCCACGTCGAGAGAAATAGTTTGGGCGTCTGGTTAGGATACCTCCCTCACTGGTGAGGAGTTCCGTCCCACCAGGAGGACACCAAGAGGCAGACCCTGGACCTGCTGGAGAGACTATGTCTCCCAGCTGGACAGGGAACACCTCAGGATCCTCCTGGGTGAGATGGAGGATGCAGCCGGGGTGAGAAAAAACCTGGGTTTCCCGTCTGAGGCTGTTACCCCCGCAACTCAGGCTCAGATAAACGATAGATGATGGAACAGATTGATTTAGCGAGAGCACTGAAGCTACATGCTAACATGCTTCATCGATATTAAATGGTCCAGCAGGTTGATCAGCGAGCGTCAGCTGAGTCATGATGCCCTGTACACCAGGCAGGTACAGCGGGTAGCCTCGAACATTGTGCCCTGTGACTCACATCCCCTATCTGGGGAGTTTGATGTCCTCCCATCAGGACAAAGGTTTCCGGCGCCAAGCTGTGAGACAAAGCTTTAGTCCCATCCACATCCCATATCTAATGTATTACCTGGTGTAAATGCCCATGTCTATGATGCCCATATGTTTCTGATGCCAGTGCTGAATGGGTACAAAGCAGATCTACCTGCGGGTACAGATAAAGTCTTCTGAATCTCCCTCTGCTCTGTTTCTGCTTTTCCTAGTGGGGAAGGATGGCTCAGTCAGTAGGGTGACTGCCCTGTAACCGGAGGGTTGCTGGTTCGATCCCCCGCCAGGAGTTCATGACGAGGTGTCCTTGAGCAAGACACCGAACCCCCAATTGCTCCTGATGGTGGTTTGCTCCTTGCATGGCAGCATCCCCATCAGGTATGAATGTGTGTGTGAATGGGTGAATGTGAGCTACACTGTAAAGCGCTTTGAGTACCGACACAGGTGGAAAAGCGCTATATAAGTAGAGTCCATTAACCATTTCCTCCTCCATCTTCTCCTCCTGATCTTCCATAAGCGTGGAGGTGCATTGTGGGAAGGTTGAACTTCCCTTTGACACCTATAAGTCACATGCATGAACACACACGTGTGCTTTGGGTGGAAGTTTCTGTTACACACACGTGTGATGTCACACTGGAAACATCTGGAAAGTTCACGTTTACCTCACAGTGGCACACCGTGTGATTCCTGATAGAAGCATACTTTTTGATGACAGGCTGGCCATGCCGGCCAGATCCCGTCAGACCTCAGAAGATAAGCAGCCTGGGTCTGGACAGTACTTGGATGGGAGACCGCTGGAACCCCTGGTACTCCAGCGGGACGGTCGGACCCCTGGTACTCCAGCGGGACGGACGTTGAGATTAAATGATTGCTGTGTCCCTGGGCAAAATACTTCACCCACGTTACCTAGTCTGGATCTGGTGTGTGTGTGATTGGTTGGTGATGGTCAGTCTGGATCTGGTGTGTGTGTGATTGGTTGGTGATGGTCAGTCTGGATCTGGTGTGTGTGTGTGATTGGTTGGTGATGGTCAGTCTGCATCTGGTGTGTGTGTGATTGGTTGGTAATGGTCAGTCTGGATCTGGTGTGTGTGTGTGATTGGTTGGTGATGGTCAGTCTGGATCTGGTGTGTGTGTGATTGGTTGATGATGATCAGTTTGGATCTGGTGTGTGTGTGTGTGATTGGTTGGTGATGATCAGTCTGGATCTGGTGTGTGTGTGTGATTGGTTGGTGATGGTCAGTCTGGATCTGGTGTGTGTGTGATTGGTTGGTGATGATCAGTCTGGATCTGGTGTGTGATTGGTTGGTGATGGTCAGTCTGGATCTGGTGTGTGTGTGTGATTGGTTGATGATGATCAGTCTGGATCTGGTGTGTGTGTGTGTGTGTGTGATTGGTTGATGATGATCAGTCTGGATCTGGTGTGTGTGTGATTGGTTGGTGATGATCAGTCTGGATCTGGTGTGTGTGTGATTGGTTGGTGATGGTCAGTCTCGATCTGGTGTGTGTGATTGGTTGGTGATGGTCAGTCTGGATCTGGTGTGTGTGTGATTGGTTGGTGATGGTCAGTCTGGATCTGGTGTGTGTGTGATTGGTTGGTGATGATCAGTCTGGATCTGGTGTGTGATTGGTTGGTGATGGTCAGTCTGGATCTGGTGTGTGTGTGATTGGTTGGTGATGATCAGTCTGGATCTGGTGTGTGATTGGTTGGTGATGATCAGTCTGGATCTGGTGTGTGTGTGATTGGTTGGTGATGGTCAGTCTGGATCTGGTGTGTGTGTGTGATTGGTTGGTGATGGTCAGTCTGGATCTGGTGTGTGTGTGTGATTGGTTGGTGATGATCAGTCTGTATCTGGTGTGTGTGTGATTGGTTGGTGATGATCAGTCTGGATCTGGTGTGTGATTGGTTGGTGATGGTCAGTCTGGATCTGGTGTGTGATTGGTTGGTGATGATCAGTCTGGATCTGGTGTGTGATTGGTTGGTGATGATCAGTCTGGATCTGGTGTGGGTAATCTTTGGCTCCTCATCCACTGAGTTTGTAAACAGATAGAATCCTAGTTTGCATGTTCTTCTCTGTATGTGTGACTTTTTTCTGATTTCCTCCTAAAACAACATGTTAGGTTGATTTTTTCTGCTATGAAACTTAGGAATGTGTAAGTAGCCCGTGACAGACTGGCGAACTGTACAGGGTGTATCCTGCCTCTGGCCTTGAGTCAGCTGGAATATAGAGGTGGGCGGATCGATCCTAATATCGATAATATTGATACCAACGCTAGTATTGATATTGATCGATACTCCAACTACAATATCGATACTTTGGTTGAAGTTTTACCCCCCGTACTTTGCTTCCATTTTTTTCTTCAAAAAGTTAACCTAACTTATCTGTCTGCAAAATATGTGTAAATGCTGACCCTAACCTGTATGCTAAAGTGAGGCGGCCCCGCCCCCTCTCTACTTTCATTCGCTTTGACTTGTAACATGACTCAGTGTCTCGGGGCCAGGAAACAAAAAAAAAAAAAAAAAAAACGGAAGTCTGTAAAAGTAGAGAGATGGAAAAAAGAGAAGTAGTGTGTGGCTGTACTTTGAGGCACCATGTGCAGAAAGGCTGTTAAAAATAGGGGTAACACAAAAAATTAAAGAATCACCCCAAAAAAAACCTTCAGAAACCCTGACCCCTTCTGTTTACCAGAGGCAGCGCTCATTAACAGAGATGTGAAAGAATAACATAATCATCTTTAACATATAATTAACATTTGTTTGTAACTGGTCACTTCTATGGATCTACCTACCAACCTGTGTTTATACATATACTTGGTCATACTATATATATGACCCTAACACTTGATGCAAAAATAGTCATTTAAAAAAATAAAATGACTATCGACTATTGGCGATATCGGTCTGGTGTTTACTTGGTATCGGACCGATACCAAAGCTTGCGGTATCGCACACCCCTACTGGAATAGGCGCAATGTATTATTATTATATTTTTAAATGTTGGCATTTTTAAAATCTGAAAACTATACTTTTTCCCATCATAGTTTGGATTTGTCTTCTGAACCCTGAACAGAACGCTGATTCTAATTCCGTTATATTTAAACAAAGTTTGTCTTATTTTTAAGTGACACTAACGATGACGAATTTACTGGACTTAGTGACGTGGAGTTTTAATTAAAACAAAGGTGGACGGGATCCTTTAAACCCTCCTTTCGGAGCAGGATGCACCATTAGGAATAAATTCACCATCTTAAAATTATCACACGATTTAAAATCGGGAAACATTCAGGCTGAATAAGCACACAGCGTATGCCTGGTTTCACTGATCCTACTGGTCTGACTTCCTGTGACTAAACAAACAGCTCCTAAGGCAACTGTTTGGAATGCAGAAAATTTACTGTCAAGTTTTAGCAAATGAAGTTTGACTTAATGAGAGAAAGATATTTAAAGCTAACAGTCGGTCTAAGCCAACGCACAGGGGGTCATGGAAGGCGTTGTGCAGGAGGTCATGACGGAAGTCGTACAGGAGGCCACGCAGGAGTAGATCTAGGAGGAGGTGTTAGAGGCCACGCAGCAGGAGGTGCAGGGATCGTGCACGTGGCTGCGGTGCACTGAGAAGCTTCTGCTAACAGAGCAGTAAAAAGACAAAACGAAGCTCATCTAATCAGACGTTTCCACACGACTGCTCATCGTTTCTGCATCAGCTGCAGGGCGTCTTACGTAACACATATCATCCCCCCCTTTACATCCCATCGCTGCTTTTAGTCTGGGGTTTCCATGGAAACAACCAATTAGCTCAGCATTCACAGCAAAATAAGCTGCTTCCTCATAAATCCATCATGTCATTTGGTCATCAATCCATCTTTGGGGATGTTTAGAGATGTAGTCCTTCCTGTTTAGAGATGTATCATAATCTACTTTATTGATCCCACACATGGAAAATTTGTGTGTCACAGAAACAACTTCCTATCTGCTAAGTGAGTCGTTGTAGAGTCCGATCACGTCCGGAAAGAAAGACCTCCGGTAACAAGATGTTCTCGAGCGGAGCTGTCTGAGCCTCTTGGAGCTCTGCTGTTCGTCTAGGAGTGGGTAGAGAGGATGGTCAGGGTTATACATGATGGTAGAGAGGATGGTCAGGGTTATACATGATGGTAGAGAGGATGGTCAGGGTTATACATGATGGTAGAAAGGATGGTCAGGGTTATCCATGATGGTAGAGAGGATGGTCAGGGTTATACATGATGGTAGAAAGGATGGTCAGGGTTATCCATGATGGTAGTAAGGATGGTCAGGGTTATCCATGATGGTAGAGAGGATGGTCAGGGTTATACATGATGGTAGAGAGGATGGTCAGGGTTATCCGTGATGGTAGAGAGGATGGTCAGGGTTATCCGTGATGGTAGAGAGGATGGTCAGGATTATACATGATGGTAGAGAGGATGGTTAGGGTTATCCATGATGGTAGAGAGGATGGTCAGGGTTATCCATGATGGTAGAGAGGATGGTCAGGGTTATCCGTGATGGTAGAGAGGATGGTCAGGGTTATCCGTGATGGTAGAGAGGATGGTCAGGGTTATCCGTGATGGTAGAGAGGATGGTCAGGGTTATCCATAATGGTAGAGAGGATGGTCAGGGTTATCCATGATGGTAGAGAGGATGGTCAGGGTTATCCATGATGGTAGAGAGGATGGTCAGGGTTATCCATAATGGTAGAGAGGATGGTCAGGGTTATCCATGATGGTAGAGAGGATGGTCAGGGTTATCAATGATGGTAGAGAGGATGGTCAGGGTTATCCATGATGGTAGAGAGGATGGTCAGGGTTATCAATGATGGTAGAGAGGATGGTCAGGGTTATCCATGATGGTAGAGAGGATGGTCAGGGTTATCCATGATGGTAGAGGATGGTCAGGATTATCCATGATGGTAGAGAGGATGGTCAGGGTTATCCATGATGGTAGAGAGGATGGTCAGGGTTATCAATGATGGTAGAGAGGATGGTGAGGGTTATCCATGATGGTAGAGAGGATGGTCAGGGTTATCCATGATGGTAGAGAGGATGGTCAGGGTTATCAATGATGGTAGAGAGGATGGTCAGGGTTATCCATGATGGTAGAGAGGATGGTCAGGGTTATCCATGATGGTAGAGAGGATGGTGAGGGTTATCCGTGATGGTAGAGAGGATGGTCAGGGTTATCCATGACGGTAGAGAGGATGGTCAGGGTTATCCGTGATGGTAGAGAGGATGGTCAGGGTTATCCGTGATGGTAGAGAGGATGGTCAGGGTTATCCGTGATGGTAGAGAGGATGGTCAGGGTTATCCGTGATGGTAGAGAGGATGGTAAGGGTTATCCATGGCGGTAGAGAGGATGGTCAGGGTTATCCATGATGGTAGAGAGGATGGTCAGGGTTATCCATGATGGTAGAGAGGATGGTCAGGGTTATCCATGATGGTAGAGAGGATGGTCAGGGTTATCCATGATGGTAGAGAGGATGGTGAGGGTTATCCGTGATGGTAGAGAGGATGGTCAGGGTTATCCGTGATGGTAGAGAGGATGGTCAGGGTTATCCATGATGGTAGAGAGGATGGTCAGGGTTATCCGTGATGGTAGAGAGGATGGTCAGGGTTATCCGTGATGGTAGAGAGGATGGTCAGGGTTATCCGTGATGGTAGAGAGGATGGTCAGGGTTATCCGTGATGGTAGAGAGGATGGTCAGGGTTATCCATGATGGTAGAGAGGATGGTCAGGGTTATCCATGATGGTAGAGAGGATGGTCAGGGTTATCCATGATGGTAGAGAGGATGGTCAGGGTTATCCATGGCGGTAGAGAGGATGGTCAGGGTTATCCATGATGGTAGAGAGGATGGTCAGGGTTATCCATGATGGTAGAGAGGATGGTCAGGGTTATCCATGGCGGTAGAGAGGATGGTCAGGGTTATCCATGATGGTAGAGAGGATGGTCAGGGTTATCCATGACGGTAGAGAGGATGGTCAGGATTATCCATGATGGTAGAGAGGATGGTCAGGGTTATCCATGGCGGTAGAGAGGATGGTCAGGGTTATCCATGATGGTAGAGAGGATGGTCAGGGTTATCCATGATGGTAAAGAGGATGGTCAGGGTTATCCATGATGGTAGAGAGGATGGTCAGGGTTATCCATGATGGTAGAGAGGATGGTCAGGGTTATCCATGGCGGTAGAGAGGATGGTCAGGGTTATCCATGATGGTAGAGAGGATGGTCAGGGTTATCCATGACGGTAGAGAGGATGGTCAGGATTATCCATGATGGTAGAGAGGATGGTCAGGGTTATCCATGACGGTAGAGAGGATGGTCAGGGTTATCCATGACGGTAGAGAGGATGGTCAGGGTTATCCATGACGGTAGAGAGGATGGTCAGGGTTATCCATGATGGTAGAGAGGATGGTCAGGGTTATCCGTGATGGTAGAGAGGATGGTCAGGGTTATCCGTGATGGTAGAGAGGATGGTCAGGGTTATCCATGACGGTAGAGAGGATGGTCAGGGTTATCCATGATGGTAGAAAGGATGGTCAGGGTTATCCGTGATGGTAGAGAGGATGGTCAGGGTTATACATGGCGGTAGAGAGGATGGTCAGGGTTATACATGGCGGTAGAGAGGATGGTCAGGGTTATCCATGATGGTAGAGAGGATGGTCAGGGTTATCCGTGATGGTAGAGAGGATGGTCAGGGTTATCCATGACGGTAGAGAGGATGGTCAGGGTTATCCATGATGGTAGAAAGGATGGTCAGGGTTATCCGTGATGGTAGAGAGGATGGTCAGGGTTATACATGGCGGTAGAGAGGATGGTCAGGGTTATACATGGCGGTAGAGAGGATGGTCAGGGTTATCCATGATGGTAGAGAGGATGGTCAGGGTTATCCGTGATGGTAGAGAGGATGGTCAGGGTTATACATGGCGGTAGAGAGGATGGTCAGGGTTATCCGTGATGGTAGAGAGGATGGTCAGGGTTATCCGTGATGGTAGAGAGGATGGTCAGGGTTATACATGGCGGTAGAGAGGATGGTCAGGGTTATCCATGATGGTAGAGAGGATGGTCAGGGTTATACATGATGGTAGAGAGGATGGTCAGGGTTATCCATGATGGTAGAGAGGATGGTCAGGGTTATCAATGATGGTAGAGAGGATGGTCAGGGTTATCCATGATGGTAGAGAGGATGGTCAGGGTTATACATGATGGTAGAGAGGATGGTCAGGGTTATCCATGACGGTAGAGAGGATGGTCAGGGTTATCCATGATGGTAGAAAGGATGGTCAGGGTTATCCGTGATGGTAGAGAGGATGGTCAGGGTTATCCATGACGGTAGAGAGAATGGTCAGGGTTATCCATGACGGTAGAGAGGATGGTCAGGGTTATCCATGATGGTAGAAAGGATGGTCAGGGTTATCCGTGATGGTAGAGAGGATGGTCATGATTGTCCATGATGGATAAATGTAGTTTCTTCCTATGATGATGTAGTTGATGTAGATTAGAAGAACTAATGATGTAGTTCTTCCTGTTTAGAGATGCAGTTCATCTTGTTTGGAGATCTCGTCCTTCCTGTGAGCTTCCAATAAGATTCAAGACATAACTTTTCTTCTGATCAGAATCATCAGGTGTTTTTTTTTTTTTATCCCTGCTCAGGATTTATCAAGCAGTTGAAATACTGATATTAAATTTCCTGAACATTCAGTGGAACCAGTTCAGTTGGTTGATTGTTTTTTTTTTTTAACTGTCTGTTGATATTGTTTTGGTCTGTTAGTGAGGTCATCTTGTGATAACAGTTGATGCCTTGTTAAGGAAGAAATAATATTGACCAAACGTGGTGAGAAGTAATCAGACCATTTTCTTTAGCTGCAGTGAGAGTTTCTACCTGTTAATCACAAATGCAGAAAGTCTGAAACTAGAGTAAACTCCTGCTTTTGTAAAATCCCTCCCACCCTTTTAACTCACTCTACAACACATTGTGCTGCAGCGTTCTTGATGCTGCTGCTTTAACGTCGAAGAGGCCAACCTGACCGGAGGACAAAGTATTTCTGAGAGGTTGTAGAAGAATATTTATATTATAACATAAAGTTTTCAGTTTGTTTTTCTCAGAATATTTAAGAACAAACCAAATCTACCAGAGCTGAAGCTAACCGCTAACATGTCAGACCAGCTCACAGCATCTCTGTAAACAATACAACCAACATTTTATCATCAACCAGGAGGAAGTTAAACTATAACCCTGATCCACTCATCGAAGCTGAGTTAGAGAGCTGCAGGAATAGGCCTCTGCCTTTAAGTGTTGATCCCTGCTACCCTCCACTGTCACTGCTAGTCTACAGGTACAAAGACACCCTTACGTCCCACAGCTTTTCCCCCCAGAGCGCTCCAGTCCTTTATCGGGAAGCATTGTCTTACTGTGGGGAGGAGGATTCATGAAGTGGGCCCACCACCGCTGTTTTCTCTCGGAGCCATCTTCCTGATATGAATAGAATTAGTAGAACGCGTCATAGAACAACAACATTTAAATGGGTGGTTTAAATGTTGACTGGTTAGCTGATAAAACTTTAAAACTCTCAAACACTGTACGCTCAAACGGTACGGTGCTACTTTTAGACAAACCAAGACACATTCTGTGAAGTCAAGATAGAAAAATAACTTCCACATCATCGACCAAGTATGTTTGTCTGTATCCATGAGATGTACTGACCATAATGTAATATTCACAGTTAGGAAAGTAAAACCTAACTGTGTTTAATTTTTTTGTGAGCAACAATAAGGTGGAAAATACACATCAGGTATAGGGGCCTCCTGAAGGCACAGGAGAAGTTACCAACACAGTCTTCCAGTCAAAATGGTCTCAGGTGAGCAGGTTCTTTGCAGCAATTTTAAGCAACAGGTCCACCAGGACAAAGCGAGTGTCTGCAGGACCTCTCTAGCAGTGAGAATCAGTTCTGGGCCAAGATGGTGGGCCCACCGGGCATCCCCAGCAACCAGGTATGGGTGAATGGCAGCGGGGACAGTCGGACACTGATGAGTCAGGGTGGTTAAACGATTAAGTTATCTGGTGTAGAATCTCTGACATGCTCTGTCTCACCAGAATTTTTTTTTGTTTAATTATAGACGAAAAAACGGAACAACTTTTTTCAGGGATTAATGTCTTTAAATTGACTGTGGCTCAACTTGCAACGAGATCCAATCAACCATGTAAATAGTAGCCTAAAACTGGAAGCGACAAAGTACTGATGACGTAAAATAAGTCCTGATTCAATATTTATGAAGAAATACAACTTAAAGACGACAAAATCTGTCAACCACAAAAAATACAGGGTCGAGTTTCAAGTGTTGGGAGACCACTTTAAAACTACAGTGCTGAAAAATCTGGACCAGATATCATTTATAAAAAACTAGATCGTTCTAATGAGGATGTTTAAAAAAGCTACTTGGTCTCAATTAAATACTCAAAAGAAAGCAGATAATTCAAAATATTTAATATCTTTCAGTAAATCACAGAAAAACACGTTCCATTAAGAAAGTTTTCAATTAGAAATAAATAAAACTCTGTGTTTAAACGCTGAATTTAAACATTTAAAAAACCAAAGAGCAAATTAAAGAAATAAGAAAAGTATGAGTTTATAAAACTAGAAACCACATAAAGTTCAAATCAGGAACAAAAGGAATCCTTATGAAGAAAAATTTAACTTTTCACATAAGAACAGTAAAAAATTAAGAAACACAATCACTGAACCAAGTGGAAGAAAAAAAATAACAACAGCATTAATAGAAATTTATAACCAAACCTAAAAATATTGCAAATGGTTTTAATCATTTTTTTTATAAACAAAGTCAAATGTTTGAAAGAAAAACATTTGTTTTATGTCTTTTAGATAAACGTCAATGTCAGCGGAAATAAAATCAGCAGGTTGTGAGTTTGAATTTTCTCTTTTTTTGGTTTTTCTTTTTCCTCATTCCAGGAAATGAGGAAAGTTCTTAGTCAACTAAGAAAGTCTTAGTTGGTTAAGACTTTCCCAGAGTCTAAGCCAACTCTAAGATGACCAGCTTTAGCTTTCCCTGACGTTTCGTCTCTAGGGACTGTTATCAAAGAGACAGTGATCCTGGAGACACACGGCAAAAGAAGAACATAAAGACTGAGTTTCACCCAGTTTTTACAGGTGATGGGTGTTTACTGGGTGAATGTAGACTCTAAATAAATGTCAAATGCTTCGTGGAAGACCTGGGGAGTCACGCTAATGACTTGCCCAACATAGACAATGCTGAAACGCTGCAGTTTAATATGTTATGTACACGTATGTAAAACAGCTTGCCAAATTTCCATTAAGTACCTGCAAATTATCTCGGAATTTCGAGTTTCAAAAGGCTTGAAAAGAAGAAAACACTCCAGAGTGGAGTCAGGTTGCAGCGGCTCAGTCTAAAGAGCAGTGAATACGCATGGGTCACTATTTGTCCGACTGTACTTTGTATTTTTTTCATAATCATTTTTAATTTTCTTCTATTTAATCAAATTACTCGGGTCGTGGTGGACGGTGCTCATTTCCGCAATTTGAATTCTTCTGTTCTCATTGATGATATTACAATTTCTACTTCGCAGATTTCACTTATTACGGGTTCTTTCTCCTGAATCACCAGATTCATATCACCCCATGTTGAAATCATGTGGGCTATGAAAGCATACAGATCCACTTCAAACATCATTGAATCCGAAGCTTACAGATGACCTTATCAAATACAAACAAAAGTTTACAAATTACAAGAGTTTCTTTGAGGCTTCCTCTCACTATATAAACTCCTCCATCCAAAACAAGGCAGCCAGGTTGGTATGAAGATGCAACAAAAGTTTGGCTCTCAGTGCAGGACAGCCGTTCATATTCTGTCATCCCTTTAAGTTAATCTAGATATATTATATGGAACACGCTTCCAAAGAAAATAACGCTGGAAGAAAATAGATTTTAAGTCATGCAAAAACACTTTTTACGACACGCATAAAGTTTAATTCTGAGCGCTTTTAGTTTTAACAGCGTTGACAAATAAAGCCACAGATTGGGACGTGTGTTCGCTTCTGTTTAGTTTGGCATTTTAAATGGGATGTGTTTATGTGATGTTTGTGTTTATATGTAAGTATTTGTTTTACATACTTAGAATGTTTAGACATTCATTGTAATTCGTGGTAATGTCAATTATTTGTATAAAATTTCTGTAGTTTAAATTTGATTATTTTAAGGACCGCAGTAAGAATAGCATCGGCTAGACTGTGCTAATGGGGATCTATAGTAAACAATAATAAACAATCTAACCGTCTCCCCTAAAACCACAAACATTATATTGTTCTGAAAGATAAGATTACTTTTTAGGAAAAAATTTTTCACTGCTGTCCTCTAGATGACATTCCACCTTCTAACACACCATCAAAAATTTGTGACATTTCAGTTTTCAATAGAGACATAAAATCTTAACATTAAAGAAAACATTTTTACACACAAGAAAGATTTCTTGCAGTATTTACAGCTCAGATTAAGAGTAATCATCCGGTTAATAGCCCGCTTTTTCTCCCTGGTGATGTTCCATAACATTCTGATGTTTAGCATGGAGGTCAGTCATGTTATCTGAGGTGTCGATGACCAATCAGTGCACATGTGCCTCCATGTTCAGCCGATAAGACGAGGGCCGTTTGATTTGGCAATGCCTTCTGGTAAACAAAGAGTCCCCCAAATCAGAAACTTATTCGAGGTTAACGTTGAGATCCCTGACATGATGCCAGAGCAGAACAGTACCAAACATAGGTACAAGTCCGAGAGACACCCTGTTTTTCTTCCGAAATCGCCCCAAGAGTTCCCATTAGCACAGCCACTGCTCAGCAGAAGACCCAACAGGGCCAGGCTGCCCTACATGCAGTAACCACAACCCAAAACACGACCAGGTGCCCGAACAAGGCAGCATAGAGGCCACTCTCCTAGGGGCCCTGCCAACTCTTCCATTCTGCTCTCCTCCCTTACAAGAGATGGGCATGTCTCCACAAAACACATCCGTATCTCTGGGTGCCTCCTGCCCCACAAGCTCAACCCCTCTCCAGGTAACAGAACCACAGTGAGGACACACAAGCGAGTGAATCTCACCTGTATGCATGCTCTCGGGTGGCATATGGTGCTCTCTGAGTGTGCTTTCACCATTTTATGTATGAAAAAAATCTAACCCCAAACAGAGTCACTGTGAGATTTGACCGTTTTAAATCCATTGTGGGTGAACAAGCGTCCAAACGTGAGCTTGCTTCTCTCGGAGTGGAAGGATTCTCCGCAGCTGCACAAGCTATGATCCCCATGTTGAACTCATGTGTGAGCCATAAAAGCCTACAGCCACGCACAGGTCTACTTCAATCTTATCGTCAGTCGACCTAAAATTCCTGAAACTGACACTCGAAGTCAACTCTATCGATGATTTAATCGGGCTTTTGTTTTTTAAAAGACATAGACGAAAAAACTGAACAACTTTTTCAATTGACTGTGGCTCAACTTTCAACGTGATTCAATCAACCTTGTAAATAGTAGTCTAAAACGGGACAAGTACTGGTGACGTACAATAAGTCCTGACTCAACATGATGAAGGAATATAAACTAAAAACGACAAAATCTATTAACCACAAAAAATACAGGGTCACGTTTCAAGTGTTAGGAGATCACTTTAAAACTACACTGCTACATAAAGAGTTACAATGTATGTATGAACTGAACCCGCTGCTGCGATCTGGCATGCTCCTGATGGTCAATGTTGGCAGGCGTGAAAACCCTAGTGTACAACACAGACCTACTGTAGTGGCGGACACCAGTTTTAATCTCAGATTTCCTAGAAACTAAGCCAACTTTGTTTCTGGGAAAGTTGGCTAAGATGACCAGCTTTAGCTTTCCCTGATGTTTCAAAAGAACATAAAGATTAAGTTTCACCATGTATTTACAGGTGATGGGTGTTTGCTGGGTGAATGTGGACTCAAAATGAATGTCAAATGCTTTGTGGAAGACCTGTGGAGTCACGCTAATGAATCGAGGATAGTGGCGGTCACTCCTACCCTGTAACGTTACCCCCTCAGAACCTCTGGTGAAGATCCTGCAGACAGATCCTGTGGGTGTTTAGGGACAGAAAGATCTTGTTTTCCGATTTGTGAGCAACAATAAGGTGGAAAATACACATCGGGTATAAGGGGCCTCCTGAAGGCACAGGAGAAGTTACCAACACAGTCTTCTAGTCAAAATGGTCTCAGGTGAGCAGGTTCTTTGCAGCAATTTTAAGCAACGAGATCTAATCAACCATGTAAATAGTAGCCTAAAACTGGAGGCCACAAAGTTCTTGTGACGTACAATGAGTCCTGATTCAATATTTATGAATCAATATATGAATCAACTGATAAAACAATACAACTTGAAGAGTTGTATCAACCACAAAAATACAGGGTCTAGTTTCAAGTGTTGGGAGACCACTTTAAAACTACAGTGCTGCTTTGAGGAGTTACAACGAATGTGTGAACTGAGCCCGCTGCTGTGATCTGGCATGCTGTAGCTTTCCCTGACGTTTCGTCTCTTAGGACTGTAAATCAAAGAGACAGTGGTCCTCGAGAAACACGGCAAAACAACTTAAAGAATGAGTTTCACCATGTTTTTACAGGTGATCGGTCGAATCAGTTCTGGGCCGAGATGGTTGGCCCACTGAGGGTCCCCGGCAACCAGGTATGGGTGAATGGCAGGGAGGGCGGTCGGACTGATGAGTCAGGGTGGTTAAACAATTAAGTAATCAGGTGTAGAATTCTATGACAAGTTCTGTCTCACAAGAATCATATAAAAATGATCCCCATGATGAGTTCATGAAAGTATACAGCCACACACAGACCCACTTCAACCTCTGACAGATGACCTTATCTACACAAACTTCTGAAAAACATTTAAGTAACTGGACGTAAAGATGACCTGACTTCAAAGTGAAACATCGTGGGTTCTGAAACCAATTCATAAGAACCAAAATGGATTTTAATTTAGGTAGTATAGGGCTGCTTAACTGTAAAAGTACACTGAAGTAAACATGTTAGTCATCAGTGTCCAGTTCTCTCTCTTTCAGATTGTTTCTAACAGATGAACTTCAACGATTTTAAACATACCAAAGTTTAAACTTTAATCTGAAACTCCTGTAAGTTTTAAAAAGGAGTAGTAATTCACAAACTAGCTTTTATTTTGTACTTCAGTATTTCAAGTTCTTTAAGTATTAAACTGAAATAGTGTCAGATTTAAAACATATGGATTTAGACCTTTTCAAACAGTCTGGGTCTCACATATAAAAAAAAAACTACTTTTTCATCTTTAAGTCTCTGTCCGAGGTTTTAAAAAAAATAAAGCAATTAAAAACATTTAAGGTTTAAGTAATAATAGTAGAGTTTGGACTTTAAACCGACAAATTAGAGCATCTGTTGATAGCAGTTCAGAGTGGATTGGGATCCAGTGCTGTCCTCCAATCGCTCTTTCCTCACCTGAGACATATCTACTTCTGTTCAGGTCTACCTGCTCGTCTGCTAAACACGAGTGACATGATAAAACACATGGTGTCCATAAACCACTAGACCTAGAATAAACACTGACACCGTTCAACAAAGTTTAAAAAAGAAGCTGCTCCATACTTTTGAAACATTGATGAGGTTGTGCCAGAAGAAGGTTTTCTGGCACCTGAAACCAGATTAGACCATGTTACCAAGGCCATTCTGTGGATGAGTACGTCAAACATCGAAGGTGAACACCGTGAACAATGCGACCGGGAACAAAAGGGCTTGTGAACTGAACTTTCCTGTAAAGTAAATAATCAAAGAAAACCTTTATACGAAGGAAGAGTAAAAAAAAAAAAATCATGACAGCATCTCGTAGGAGAAACCTAAACTCAGAAGAGTTCCTGTACCTTTTAGACTGCTTCTAACACACAAGGTACAACCATTTTAAGCATTAAGCACAGATCGACTTCAATTTTATCGTCAATCGACCTGAAATTCCTGAAATACGAAGTCAACTCAATCGATGATTTAATCGTGCTTTTGTTTTTTAAAGATATAGACGGAAAACCTGAACGAAGTTTTATCAGCGATTAATGTCTTTAAATTGACTGTGGCTCAACTTGCAACGAGATCCAATCAACCTTGTAAATCGTAGCCTAAAACTGGAGGCCACAAAGTTCTGATGACGTTAAAATAAGTCCTGATTTTCAATATTTATGAATCAATATATGAATCAACTGATAAAACAATACAACATGAAGAGTTGTATCAACCACAAAAATACAGGGTCTAGTTTCAAGTGTTAAGAGACCACTTTAAAACTACAGTGCTGCTTTGAGGAGTTACAACGACTGTATGAACTGAGCCCGCTGCTGTGATCTGGCATGCTGTAGCTTTCCCTGACGTTTCGTCTCTTGGGACTGTAATCAAAGAGACAGTGATCCTGGAGACACATGGGTGTTTACTGGGTGAATGTAGACTCAAAATAAATGTCAAATGCTTCGTGGAAGACCTGGGGAGTCACGCTAATGAATCGAGGATAGTGGCGGTCACTCCTACTCTGTAACGTTACCCCCTCAGAACCTCTGGTGAAGATCCTGCAGACTGATCCTGTGGGTGTTTAGGGACAGAAAGATCTTGTTTTCCGATTTGTGAGCAACAATAAGGTGGAAAATACACTTCCGATATAAGGGGCCTCCTGAAGGCACAGGAGAAGTTACCAACAGTCTTCTAGTCAAAATGGTCTCAGGTGAGCAGGTTCTTTGCAGCAATTTTAAGCAACGAGATCCAATCAACCTTGTAAATAGTAGCCTAAAACTGGAGGCCACAAAGTTCTTGTGACGTAAATAAGTCCTGATTCAATATTTATGAATCAATATATGAATCAACTGATAAAACAATACAACTTGAAGAGTTGTATCAACCACAAAAATACAGGGTCTAGTTTCAAGTGTTGGGAGACCACTTTAAAACTACAGTGCTGCTTTGAGGAGTTACAACGAATGTGTGAACTGAGCCCGCTGCTGTGATCTGGCATGCTGTAGCTTTCCCTGACGTTTCGTCTCTTAGGACTGTAAATCAAAGAGACAGTGGTCCTGGAGAAACACGGCAAAACAACTTAAAGAATGAGTTTCACCATGTTTTTACAGGTGATCGGTCGAATCAGTTCTGGGCCGAGATGGTTGGCCCACTGAGGGTCCCCGGCAACCAGGTATGGGTGAATGGCAGGGAGGGCGGTCGGACTGATGAGTCAGGGTGGTTAAACAATTAAGTAATCAGGTGTAGAATTCTATGACAAGTTCTGTCTCACAAGAATCATATAAAAATGATCCCCATGATGAGTTCATGAAAGTATACAGCCACACACAGACCCACTTCAACCTCTGACAGATGACCTTATCTACACAAACTTCTGAAAAACATTTAAGTAACTGGACGTAAAGATGACCTGACTTCAAAGTGAAACATCGTGGGTTCTGAAACCAATTCATAAGAACCAAAATGGATTTTAATTTAGGTAGTATAGGGCTGCTTAACTGTAAAAGTACTCTGAAGGAAACATGTTAGTCATCAGTGTCCAGTTCTCTCTCTTTAAGATTGTTTCTGAGAAATGAGCTTCAACGATTTTAAACATACCAAAGTTTAAACTTTAATCTGAAACTCCTGTAAGTTTTAAAAAGGAGTAGTAATTCACAAACTAGCTTTTATTTTGTACTTCAGTATTTCAAGTTCTTTAAGTATTAAACTGAAATAGTGTCAGATTTAAAACATATGGATTTAGACCTTTTCAAACAGTCTGGGTCTCACATATAAACGATAACAGAAAAAAACCTGTAATAAAAAACCTACTTTTTCATCTTTAAGTCTCTGTCCGAGGTTTTAAAAAAAATAAAGCAATTAAAAACATTTAAGGTTTAAGTTTGGACTTTAAACCGACAAATTAGAGCATCTGTTGATAGCAGTTCAGAGTGGATTGTGATCCAGTGCTGTCCTCCAATCGCTCTTTCCTCACCTGAGACTTATCTACTTCTGTTCAGGTCTACCTGCTCGTCTGCTAAACACGAGTGACATGATAAAACACATGGTGTCCATAAACCGCTAGACCTAGAATAAACACTGACACCGTTCAACAAAGTTTAAAAAAAAAGCTGCTCCATACTTTTGAAACATTGATGAGGTTGTGCCAGAAGAAGGTTTTCTGGCACCTGAAACCAGATTAGACCATGTTACCAAGGCCATTCTGTGGATGAGTACGTCAAACATCGAAGGTGAACACCGTGAACAATGCGACCGGGAACAAAAGGGCTTGTGATCTGAACTTTCCTGTAAAGTAAATAATCAAAGAAAACCTTTAAACGAAGGAAGAGTAAAAAAAAAAAAAAATCATGACAGCATCTCGTAGGAGAAACCTAACCTCAGAAGAGTTCCTGTACCTTTTAGACTGCTTCTAACACACAAGGTACAACCATTTTAAGCATTAAGCACAGATCGACTTCAATTTTATCGTCAATCGACCTGAAATTCCTGAAATACGAAGTCAACTCAATCGATGATTTAATTGTGCTTTTGTTTTTAAAGATATAGACGGAAAACCTGAACGAAGTTTTATCAGCGATTAATGTCTTTAAATTGACTGTGGCTCAACTTGCAACGAGATCCAATCAACCTTGTAAATCGTAGCCTAAAACTGGAGGCCACAAAGTTCTGATGACGTAAATAAGTCCTGATTCAATATTTATGAATCAATATATGAATCAACTGATAAAACAATACAACTTGAAGAGTTGTATCAACCACAAAAATACAGGGTCTAGTTTCAAGTGTTGGGAGACCACTTTAAAACTACAGTGCTGCTTTGAGGAGTTACAACGACTGTATGAACTGAGCCCGCTGCTGTGATCTGGCATGCTGTAGCTTTCCCTGACGTTTCGTCTCTTGGGACTGTAAATCAAAGAGACAGTGATCCTGGAGACACACGGCAAAACAACTTAAAGAATGAGTTTCACCATGTTTTTACAGGTGATCGGTCGAATCAGTTCTGGGCCGAGATGGTTGGCCCACTGAGGGTCCCTGGCAACCAGGTATGGGTGAATGGCAGGGAGGGTGGTCGGACTGATGAGTCAGGGTGGTCAAACAATTAAGTAATCAGGTGTAGAATTCTATGACAAGTTCTGTCTCACAAGAATCATATAAAAATGATCCCCATGATGAGTTCATGAAAGTATACAGCCACACACAGACCCACTTCAACCTCTGACAGATTACCTTATCTACACAAGCTTCTGAAAAACATTCAAGTATGAGTACGTCAAACATCCAAACGTTAACCCACAAAAGGACTTGAGAACTTGCCTGAAAAGTACATAACCGAGGAAAACCTTTTTACTACGGAAGGGTTTTAAAAAAGAAAATCATGACAGCAACTCGTAGTAAAACCTAAACTCAGAAAAGAGGAGTTCCCATAAACCGGACAAATAATGACAGCTGAAGAACAAAACAAAGTGGACCAGAAGACTTGAACAGGTTATCAGATATCTCTGTTTTGAACATTTGTGGTTGAACAGACGGTTTGAAAGCCAACTAGTGCCATCAAAACGATGCCATGTTGAAATGAAGTGGTCCATGAAAACATACAACCATGCACAAGTCTACTTTATCTCATTTCATCACAGATAACCTCATCTATACCTGCTTCAGAAAAAATCTCTATTCTCTGGATGAACAGCTTCTAAAGAAGAAGACTTGAAGTCAGATGGAGCCAAAGAGAAGAGACTTCTGAAAACCACTTCAAAGAGGATTTTAACTGGACTGTGAGAAGTACACAGAAGGAAACACCATAATAACCAACATGTTCTGTGAAATAGAGATTACATGAAATACAAAAGGCTACAATAATGTCATCTTCAGCTCAATCTGTCCTGAAGACTCAAAAAAAGTTTTTTTAAACTAAACAGAGACTTCGCCGTGGGTCGAGTCGGGGTACAGTGCATCTTTCAAAAGTTCTGCAAACGAAGATGGCGTCCCGAAAGCATCTTATCTAATCAAACAGCTTCTGAAAGTTTCTCAATTTTAAATGAAAACTCTTCAGTTCTGGAAATGTCAATAAAATAACTTTTCTTTACATTTTCTTTACAAACTTTTAACTCCAACATCATCTGTGATCACCTCAGGAGGAAGATAGTAGAACCTCTCACAAGGCATTCAAGAACATGTTTACATTGAAGTTTGGTAACTTTATTTTTAAAAGTTACACAAACTGTACTTTTAAGTATAAATTTAAAAAGTGTTGGATAGCTTGGTGGCCGGTCGCAGTTAGCCAGATTTTGTTTTCATTTCTATTTTCACCTCCGTGAAAAAGTAACACTAATGCTGCACGCTGTTGGAAAGGACAAGTCTGTTTGGCGTCGCAAAGCCTTGGAGTGTCTGTTATTTTACCTCATCCAGAAAACTACATCCCATAATAAACACTCACCCACTAGAGAAACAACGTGTAAGGAAGACAAACTCTTCAATCTGGACTCTATTCTTTGAGAAGTTCACTATGTATGTAGTCCAGACAACAGTCCGTCTGTGTGAGGACAGAATACAAACGTTTCTATTTTTAAACATTTCAGGGCCATCCTCTCACATGTTTTTAAAACATGATGAAGCTCTAAAAAGTTAACTTTCAGACAAAATGGATCAAAAGTTGTCTGAAAGAGCAGGAGGGACTTTGGATTACCTTTAGAGGTACCTGTTTATGAACTTACATTTTTGTATGTTTCACCAGAGCTGGCAAACACAAGTCAGGTATATTGATTTGACTAATTTAACGTTTGCCACACCATTCGGTCGATTTCATCAGAGGAGAACACTTGCAGCATTTACAGCGTCACATGTTTCAAAATGAACTCACACAAGTGCTTGATATAGAACAGCAGTCGGCAACCCGCGGCTCCTGAGCCTCATGCGGCTCTTTCATCCTTACAAGTTCTATATTATAGAACTTTCCAGAACGTAGACGTTTGGAATGACATTATGAATACTGGATACAGATCACGACAGAACCTCCAGATTTCTAAGACTGCTAACAGAAAACTTAAACTCTGAGAAGACATGGTCCCTTACCCTGAACATTTTCACCACATACAGGTTTACATCTTAGAAAATCCATTATGGTTAAACAGACGTGCCAGCATCTGAAGGAATCTCTGCAGGAGCTCTGGTTCAACAGAAACTTATCAGAATGATCCAAAAATCTATTTAGAAACATTTCAAATACAGATTCTACCAGGTTTCTGTCAGAAAGAGACTAGTTTATCTTTGTAGAAAAAAGAGAGAATGCAGGACAAACATGAAACTAAACAAGTTTAAGAATCAATAATACATTAAAATTCTTTGAGAGATTCGTAGATTTTAACTGAACAGTGAGAAGAATGATTTTTATATGAAGATCGATCGATGTTAAAAACAAAATGAAGGGTTTTTGTTTAAACAAATAATGTTCTTATAAAAACAACTGAACAAACACACCCTTAAAACGTGACAGGGCTCACTGCCAGCTTTCAGCAGCTTCAGGATCTGGTCCACAAATTTAAGTGTAAGGAGTGGGAGGAGCTTAACCACCAGTACACAGGTAAGAGGTACACACACCTGCTGGACTGATTAACACAAAAATAATTTCTATTGATTACGATAACTGTGCTTTTATTTCAAATATAGAGGAAAAACCGATCATTTTGATGCCACTAGGTTGGTCCTGATTACTGGATTCACTCAGGAACACATCGGTCTCTTTGTGAGGGGTAGTTCTTCAGTTTTCAGGTCAACGTTCGTTTTTTTAGAACTTAGTTATAACAGAATAAAAAACATTTTCTTGTTTCTTTGTTTGTCTGTTAATCAGACTCTGTTGTTGTTCTAAAATAAAAAGTGTTTCTTTAAAAAAAAAAACACTGGTATAAAATATTGCTCTAAAGTTTAAAATGACTTTCTCAGATCTCTGTTAAGTCTTTGGTTTTTTTTTTAGCAGGTTTTTAACTGCTTTTATTTCAGTTTTACTTCCTCTTATTTGACTGGTTTTTCACTTTAGTGTTTAAAATGTTTGGTTCCATCTAAACTGAAAAACGTGGTTCTGTTGTTTGAATTAACGAGTGAAAAAACAACGCTGAAGAAACGAAGCAGAACCATGGCAACCATCTGATAAAACCCCCCAAATTATAGATGGAAAAATGAGAGAAGCTAAACTTCCCAGGCAGAGCTACCAGCTAGCATCTCCCAGACTAGGTCATCCCCGCTCTCAGTCTGCAGCATCTCGTATGTAAATGAACAAATAAAAATGTCTCTTTTCACATTTTAATCTGATGTAAAATCAACCAGAAACTCATTTACATAAAAACGAACGTCTCTGATAAGCCAAGCATTCCATGTTGCAGTGATCAGGGTGCTGGATCGTGTGTGGAGTTATTGATTCACACACCCCGTTAATCCATGTAGAGCTACTATCTGTTCTTTAATCCACATCAATCCAGCATAAAGACAAACACTGATCTAAGAGATTAAATTCATCTGTACTTGAAACCAAAACATTTAAAACGAATCAAATGTGTTCTTTAAAGTTTGGTAACTTTAAAAGTTACACAAACATTTTTATTTTTAAGACGTTTTGAGGCGTCCGCTCACGTTTGTAAACATCATGATGCTCGGATTTGATTCCTATTTAAAAAAACAACATGGATGAAATGAACGGAAGCATCTGGTTGGATGAAGACGTTATTTTATCACATTAAAGTATCAGTTTATGAACTTCTGATTTTTATGTTTCACCAGGTTTTCACAGAAAGTCTCTTGAACCTGAAACAAGATGATGAACTTTTTTTAATGATTGAAACACCATTCGATAGATTTTCTTAAAGAACACAAACATCTGATTTAAAATCCATTTTTAACTCACACAAGCGCTTCATTGAGATTTTACCTCAGCTTCGATTCATATAGTAAACATTCAGTAAACAGTAAACATTGTGAATACTGGGTAAGGGTACAGATCACCACTGAAACTCTAAATTTATAAAACTCAAACTCTGAAAAGATGAGCTCTAAACGTCTGAAGGACTCTTTTAAAATCCATTGTGTTTGAACCAGACGTGGCAGCGTTTCTACCAACATCTGGTCAACATGTCAGAAAACGAAACAAACAAAAAAACGAACCACCGTGTTTTGTTTGTTTCACCAGAGCCGGAAAAAAGAAAACGTATTTCAGTCATTCTGACACGTTACATCGAATGAGGAGTTTATTAAACATGGAACTATTTAACACTCAAAACACGCTGATTTCTAAAGAGGAGAACAATCAAAAAAAAAGACCAGAGTCAGACACACAGAGGTGTTTGATATAAAACTTTCTAGAACATCAAAATAACATTCTGAGTTCTGGGTAAAAGATCACGACAGAACCTCCAGATTTCTAAAAAAAAAGAAAGCTCAAACTGTGAGAAGACATGGTCCCACAGCCTGGAGGTTTTAACCCCATACAGGTCATCATGGTTAAACAGACGGACCAGCATCTGATTATAAAGTTACTTCTTCTGTTTGAGGAGAAGGAATCTCTGCAGCTGCAGGAGCTCTGGTTCAACAGAAACTTATCAGAATGATCCAAAAATCTATTGAGAAACATTTCAAATACAGATTCTACCAGGTTTCTGTCAGAAACAGACTGTTTATCTTTGTAGAAAAACCTTAAACTAAACAAGTTTAAAATACAGTTTAAAATGCAAGTCAGTTGTTTAAGGAACATCATACCGGAACGGTCATAGCCCGGGTTAAGACAGTTTAAAATTCTTTGAACCAACAACCAGTTTGAGAGATTCGTAGATTTTAACTGAACAGTTAGAAGAATGATTTTTATATGAAGATCGTACGAAGTTACAAACAAAATGGAGAGTTTTTTAGAACAAATACCGTCCTTAAGAACAAGACAAGAAAAAATGAAGAGTTTTTTAGAACAAATACCGTCCTTAAGAACAAGAACCAAACAAAATAACTTTAAATTATAACAAGAAATAAAGTGACAGTAAATCAGATCTATAACAAAACTTTTTTCATTTCCAGCTTTGAGCTGCTGATGGTCAGAAGTCAGCTACTGAAGCTGCTTCTTCTTCTCTTCTTTCTGAAGCTGGTTGAAGGAGGTCCACACATTTATATGTTTAAGGGTGGGAGGGTTTAACCACCTCCTCCACACAGAGGAGGGGTACACCCACCATCTTACCACCCTGTTCACCCTCAGAGATAACTGGACTTGTTATTTACACATAAATAAATACATGCATATTCATTTCTATTGTTTCAAATTAATATTTACATAGTTTACATTTTGTTTCAACAAAACAAACAAAAATAGAAAAGGCTTGAAAAGCTTATTAAAGCCTTTCCAGAAAAATAAAAAGAATATAAAACTTAATAATAAATTTTATTTATAAAGCACTTTTTATTTAAAATAAAATCTTAAAGTAAGATTTTAAAAACACAGGATTAAAAAAAAAAAGAAGTAAAAACAAAGAATCAAATAGAAAACAATATAAACTATTAATAATAGGTTTTTTTTCCTTTAAAAAACTCCTCAGACTGTGAAACCTCAAATAAACAGGTAGAGAGTTCCACATCCGAGGAGCCGCTCTTCGTGCCGCTCTTTGCCCGGGGTGTGTGCATCAGATGGCAGTCAGTGGAGCGGGGGCATCTGGTGGGTTTGTGGGGCTCCAATAGTTCTTTGAGGTACAGCGGTGCCCTGCTTTAAAGAGGGCACCCTGAACTTTTTATTTGTATTTATTGTTTTATTTCATTCAGAACAAACGCATCTTAAAAAAAGGTCTTCAGTAAAAAGAAATTATGAATGAAAGGGTTCAGTGATGCACGACAAAAAAAACAACAACAACAAGAGAGAGTTTTCTGCTACACATATTTATCAATTAATATTTGTTTGACACTTTTCTTAAATAAATGAATGGATTTACATGATTTAATTTTATTGTCCAGGTTGTTCCACAGATTAACACTTTGAATTGAGATACATCTTTGTTTTGTTTTGGTTCTAAACTGTGATTTAACAAATAGATCAGTACCCTGTAACCAGTGGAGGTCAGAGGATGAGGTGAGAAGTTGTGTTTGTCGTACTTTCGTGAGAATTTTTAACAATAATAATAACCAAACAGTTCAGTTTAAATTTTCTTTTTGATAAACAGGTGCAGTACCGTGTATGCACTGATGGGTGAGGAGGTCTATATTTAACGGGTAGCCAGTGGAGGGATTTGAAGATGGGAGTGATACGGTCATATTTGCGCCTCCTTATCAGGATCCGGGCAGCTCAGTTCATGCATGTCTGAGACCTGAAGTGGTGGTTTTTATGGTCCCGTACGGTTTCCCTGATGAGAGGTACAAACAGTCCGTAACCTGGATGGATGGGGTCCATCGCTGTCTGCCTTGACTTATGCTGAACTCAGGAGCTGTAGACCGAATCCAGATCTGGTACCCTATGATCCCCCAGTCTGCAGCTGCCATACCACACAGGCTTATTGAGAGACAGGATGCTCTTCATAGTAAAACCTCTTAAATTATGTTTACGGTTTATTAAAGTAAATAAGTTTTGTTTTCTTGGTGGGATTAAATTAAATTTAACTGTACACGAGCTTTAAAACCTTCATATAAACAATATCTCTAAGTTCAAAATAAAAATATTTGCAGTGTATTTATTTACATCAATGTTTCTCACTGTTGATTTCTTTTAGTTTTGGATTCCCAAAACTTATTTTGTCCCGAATCTTTTTGGTGAATTTTCCAAAATCCCAGAATAAAGTCACACGGATATCCGTATGTATCAACCCGAGCTAAGACACTTGTCCGTATATGTTCAGGTTAGAAGCGGGTTCAGGGACACCTGGAGCTCGGCCAGATTTAGTTTTTGATATTCTGTGCTGCCTTAAACGACTGGAAGATATAGGTTCAGAAGTTCTGTTTGTCTGGGTCCCTGGGCATGCTGGAGTTGCGGGAAATGAAATGGCCGACGCTCTAGCCAGTGGTAGAGACACGATAGATGTGTTCTTGGCGTTGGAGATGCAAGAATGTTTTAGCATCTGTACGGAGAAAATTACTGAGGAGTGGCAAACAGAATGGAAGAATGAGCGGCGGGGCAGACAGCCTTCAGTTACTGGCACTAGGTGCCCTGAAACCTATTGTCGTAGAGCTGAAGTTGTTCTAACTAGACTTAGACTTGGGCACTGCGCCCTGGCGGAGACTTTGAAATTAGTCGGCAAACATCCTAGTGGGCTGTGTGAGTGTGGAAACGCTGAATCGGTTGCTCATGTAATGTTGTCATGCAGCAAATACAATCGAGAAAGAAGACATCTTTTTGTTCAGCTGGCAGACACAGGGTTAGCAGTTTTTTCGCTCAAGTCGATGTTGTTTTCGGTGGAAGGGCAAGTTGGTTTTATCTGCACCGCACTGGCCTTTTTTCAAGAATCAAATACAGTTAGATTCTTGAAAATCTAACTGTGGATTTTCTAAAATCTAATTGTAGATTGGTCTACCTGTGGAGGGCAGCATTGCGCACTCGAACGTATAGCCTGCTGGAAACGATTTGAAGAAGAAGAAGGGTTCAGGATCTTGTAGTCAGGTTTCTGAAAAAACTAATATATTTTTATCTGTTTCATCCAAATGAAAGTTTTTGTCACTCAAAACCGTTATTTTGGAAAACTATTCCAGAACTAATCCTCTCTCATTGGTTTAAAAACACCACTTTAATTTTGTTATGTTTTAACTTTGAAACTGTCGTTTGTTACCATGAGAAGTCAGTCATTTAACATGTTATGATTCTAATTAATTAGTGGTTGGCAGGCGGTTAAACGGAGCACAGACACATCTTATGTTCTCTGATGTATTAATATTAACGAGGGACACGGTTGGTATTTATTTTCATAATTTTTTAGAATAACAAGATTTAAAGGTAAATATTTGACTATGATTTATGGTTTTGTTTTTTATAGCTCTTACGTTGTGTTCAGAAACAAAGTGAAAAACGGCACAGAACCATTGGTCGTTGTACATTGTATTTATTTCGGGATGCAGGCCCACTCGAAGAGAAGCTCCGGTCCAATATCCTCCGAACCAACTTGGCACAGGACGTAGCTTCAGCTACCAACAGGAGACACCGCACTAACGTCTACGTACATGCAGACAACGAGGTCGGAGGACATCAGGAGAGTTTGGGATCAAACTCAAACCCTTAAAAACAAGACTTCTTATTGGTTCAGAGATTCATGCTCACGATCCTGACCTGCAGAGAGACGACATCAAGAGTGACATGCCATCTCAGCCAACCACATCTGATGAAGAGCTGTTGGAAAATGTTCAAAGAAAGATGGCACACTGTGGCACACAGCTATCCATCCATCACACAGCCACTTCTCAGGAGCACCTGTTCAGACATGATGCCCTTAAAAGAAATGAGTGCCAAGGTGTCACAGAGCCAGTCCAGAAGCCTACACTAGCTGCGTGCTCTGTAGGACGACCCGAGGACCACTACCAGCGATGCCACATGCCCAGCCCACAGTCTAGATTTAATGCTTGTATTCAGGCAGGTGTTTTCTGGTAGGTAACAGTAACGAGAGCATTCCAGGACAGGGTGCCAGTCTAGGAGGGATCACTCCAAATGGACATGGCGTGGCCATAGAGACAGGTAGAGACCATTGTTACAGGTCTGCCACAATCAGTGAGGGTTGCCCAGTGTACAAAAGTGCTTTTTATTTCATTTACAATCCGAATCGTGACAGAGGGAGTTCGTGGGAGTCCGACTCTCACTGAAAATATTTTTATGGTTCACTAATGAAGGGTTCGTTCATATGAAACTGGTGGGTTTCGGGACCGCCTTGAAGTCAATTAACTCTGAGAAACGTAGAACAAAAACACTGGAACTACAACCTGAGGGCCTGACCGCGTCCAGCTGTTCATTTCTTCCTTTTTCATGGCCTGTTTTAATTTCCATATTGTGATTATCCTCAGGTTCTTCACTACTATCCTAGAAGTACCTGAGGGCCACTCCACGTACTTCAGGAAGCCAGCATGGGGTGAGGCAGTCTAGGTCCTTGCGATGTCTTTTGTCGTGGTTTAGAATTTGTTTCGTAAACTCAAAAACTTCGGCATCTTTATTGATATTGTCGTACAGAGTTCATGTTCATCTGTTCATTTTTTCCACAGCATGGATCGTGTCAGTGATATTCTTTTTTTGCTTCTTGCCCATGTTATGCTGCCATGTCATTTAGAGACTCGTCCACTTATTTCAGAAAAACAGCATGCAGCCTTAGACGCAGCGGACCACTGGTTCAGTGTTAAACCCACAAACTCCCACATCTTGATGATTAGCCTGTTTGTCTTACTGTCCAATGAAACTAACCGAGACGTGATGTTTACCAGGATTAATCCGTGGATTGTTTCACTCGGTTCTAAGTTTGGACAGAATCTGAATTCTGAAGTGTTCTTTAATCTGTGGTATGGGGTCTGTACGCCTTGGTTGTCAAGATCGTGACAATGATCTTCAATTTCTTGACTTTTCCTGCGAGCATGTCGTTTAGACATGTTCAAGAACCCAGCCTGTTGCGACGTAGTCCGGTCGTGGCACATGGCTTACGATCTGAATGGTTTTATGGTCTCTAGCGAGCGTCCTGGTCGTCCCTTTTGTGGCAGCGCTCTGCTGTGGGAGAAAGAAGTCAGCAGGGACGGGCCTTCTTGACTTTATCAGCTCGTAGGTTTAGATACTCCTACGTTTTTCAGACACTTTCGTCTGGCTATCGGCGGCGTCGCCACTACGCTGGTTGTTTTTTCACGGCTCATCGACATTGACTGGAGCTCTAAATCATCTGAAGATGGTACACTGAGGAATGATGCCGCTCACCTTTTTCTTACCCTCTAACCAAAATGCAGCAGTTGGTATTTTCTTCCTTTGATAGAGTTTCTTCCTGATTGTAAAACTTATCGTTATATTTTCTGATGAGAAGAATCACAACATGATGTTTACCAGGAATAATCACTGGATTGTTTTCACCCACTTCGAGTATAATTTAACTTCTGTAGCGTTCTTCTTTTTATGGTACGGGGTCTGTACGTCCTTGTCGGTAAAATCCTGTCAATGATCTTCAGTTTCTTGACTTTGTCAGCTAGAATGTGGCTTAGATACTCTTACGTAGTTCTGAAACCCGGTCCGGTCTTAGCACACCGGTTATGTCTCGCTTATGGTTGTAAGGCCTTTATTTTGACTTTGTGACAACGCTCTGCTGCGGGACAAAGTAATTGTTTATGATCATCTTGTTATTCTTCTTGTCACCTCCTGTCATTTAAATACTCCTCTACGTTTTTTGGAAATTTGTATGTCTTATCGGTACAGCTCAATGACATTGTCTGAAGATGGTGCACTGATGAATGATAGTGCTCACCTCTTTCTTTCCACCCACTAACCAAAATGCTGCAGTACGTATTTTCTTCCTTTGATAGTGTTTCTTCCTGATTATAAAACTTATCGTACTTTCCGATAAGACGTGATATTTATATCGGAATAATCCGTCTCTCCAGCTCTTTTACATGTCCAGGAACACAAATGCTTGAGAGGGCTGTTTGCTGGAAGTTTATTGTTATTTCGTATGCGTTCCATTTCTTGAGCGTAGACTTTTTTCTGCTCTATTTGATGGTAATGTTTGAAGCTTGGACTTTTTCTTCATCAGTGATCTTTCAGTGTGAAGTATCGCCGTCGCTTACAGACGCGTTTCTTTAGCAAAGCAGATTGAATTAGGAAACGATTTCCAGGTTGAGAACTTGGGGGAGGCTTTAGGATCTAAACTGATGCTGTAGTGCTGAGCACAGCCACCCGTAGTTTCACATCAATATCTGTGTTTGGCTCAAACAGAGAGTAAAAGTGATTTGTCGGCATGAAGCAACGCTGTCCGAAGTGCAGGTTAGAAGCGGGTTCAGGATCTTGTAGCCAGGTTTCTGATAAAAGTAATATATTTTTATCCAAATGAAAGTTTTGTCACTCAAAACCGTTGTTTTAGAAAACTGTTCCAGAACTCCTCCTCTCTCCTCTCTCATTGGTTTAAAAACACCACTTTAATTTTGTTATGTTTTAATTTTGAAACTGTCGTTTGTTACCATGAGAAGTCAGTCATTTAACATGTTATGATTCTAATTAATTAGTAGTTGGCAGACATTTAAACGGAGCACAGACACATCTTATGTTCTCTGATGTATTAATATTAAAGAGGAACACGGTTGGTATTTATTTTCATGATTTTTTAGAATAACAAGATTTAAAGGTAAATATTTGACTATGATTTATGGTTTTGTTTTTTTTGCTCTTACGTTGTGTTCAGAAACAAAGTGAAAAACGGCACAGAACCATTGATCGTTGTACATTGTATTTATTTCGGGATGCAGGCCCACTCGAAGAGAAGCTCCGGTCCAATATCCTCCGAACCAACTTGGCACAGGACGTAGCTTCAGCTACCAACAGGAGACACCGCACTAACGTCTACGTACATGCAGACAACGAGTTCGGCATCAAACTCAAACCCTTAAAACGTGACCTTCTTATTGGTTCAGAGATTCATGCTCACGATCCTGACCTGCAGAGAGACGACATCAAGAGTGACATGCCATCTCAGCCAACCACATCTGATGAAGAGCTGTTGGAAAATGTTCAAAGAAAGATGGCACACTGTGGCACACAGCTATCCATCCATCACACAGCCACTTCTCAGGAGCACCTGTTCAGACATGATGCCCTTAAAAGAAATGAGTGCCAAGGTGTCACAGAGCCAGTCCAGAAGCCTACACTAGCTGCGTGCTCTGTAGGACGACCCGAGGACCACTACCAGCGATGCCACATGCCCATCCCACAGTCTAGATTTAATGCTTGTATTCAGGCAGGTGTTTTCTGGTAGGTAACAGTAACGAGAGCATTCCAGGACAGGGTGCCAGTCTAGGAGGGATCACTCCAAATGGACATGGCGTGGCCATAGAGACAGGTAGAGACCATTGTTACAGGTCTGCCACAATCAGTGAGGGTTGCCCAGTGTACAAAAGTGCTTTTTATTTCATTTACAATCCGAATCGTGACAGAGGGAGTTCGTGGGAGTCCGACTCTCACTGAAAATATTTTTATGGTTCACTAATGAAGGGTTCGTTCATATGAAACTGGTGGGTTTCGGGACCGCCTTGAAGTCAATTAACTCTGAGAAACGTAGAACAAAAACACTGGAACTACAACCTGAGGGCCTGACCGCGTCCAGCTGTTCATTTCTTCCTTTTTCATGGCCTGTTTTAATTTCCATATTGTGATTATCCTCAGGTTCTTCACTACTATCCTAGAAGTACCTGAAGGCCACTCCACGTACTGCAGGAAGCCAGCGTGGGGTGAGGCAGTCTAGGTCCTTGCGATGTCTTTTGTCGTGGTTTAGAATTTGTTTCGTAAACTCAAAAACTTCGGCATCTTTATTGATATTGTCGCACAGAGTTCATGTTCATCTGTTCATTTTTTCCACAGCATGGATCGTGTCAGTGATATTCTTTTTTTGCTTCTTGCCCATGTTATGCTGCCATGTCATTTAGAGACTCGTCCACTTATTTCAGAAAAACAGCATGCAGCCTTAGACGCAGTGGACCACTGGTTCAGTGTTAAACCCACAAACTCCCACATCTTGATGATTAGCCTGTTTGTCTTACTGTCCAATGAAACTAACCGAGACGTGATGTTTACCAGGATTAATCCGTGGATTGTTTCACTCGGTTCTAAGTTTGGACAGAATCTGAATTCTGAATGTTCTTTAATCTGTGGTATGGGGTCTGTACGCCTTGGTCGTCAAGATCGTGACAATGATCTTCAATTTCTTGACTTTTCCTGCGAGCATGTCGTTTAGACATGTTCAAGAACCCGGCCTGTTGCGACGTAGCCCGGTCGTGGCACATGGCTTACGATCTGAATGGTTTTATGGTCTCTAGCGAGCGTCCTGGTCGTCCCTTTTGTGGCAGCGCTCTGCTGTGGGAGAAAGAAGTCAGCAGGGACGGGCCTTCTTGACTTTATCAGCTCGTAGGTTTAGATACTCCTACGTTTTTCAGACACTTTCGTCTGGCTATCGGCGGCGTCGCCAGTACGCTGGTTGTTTTTTCACGGCTCATCGACATTGACTGGAGCTCTAAATCATCTGAAGATGGTACACTGAGGAATGATGCCGCTCACCTTTTTCTTACCCTCTAACCAAAATGCTGCAGTTGGTATTTTCTTCCTTTGATAGAGTTTCTTCCTGACTGTAAAACTTATCGTTATATTTTCTGATGAGAAGAATCACAACATGATGTTTACCAGGAATAATCACTGGATTGTTTTCACCCACTTCGAGTATAATTTGACTTCTGTAGCGTTCTTCTTTTTATGGTACGGGGTCTGTACGTCCTTGTCGGTAAAATCCTGTCAATGATCTTCAGTTTCTTGACTTTGTCAGCTAGAATGTGGCTTAGATACTCTTACGTAGTTCTGAAACCCGGTCCGGTCTTAGCACACCGGTTATGTCTCGCTTATGGTTGTAAGGCCTTTATTTTGACTTTGTGACAACGCTCTGCTGCGGGACAAAGTAATTGTTTATGATCATCTTGTTATTCTTCTTGTCACCTCCTGTTATTTAAATACTCCTCTACGTTTTTTGGAGATTTGTATGTCTTATCGGTTTCGTCGTCCGTATGCTGGTTGTTTTTTCACAGCTTAATGACATTGTCTGAAGATGGTGCACTGATGAATGATAGTGCTCACCTCTTTCTTTCCACCCACTAACCAAAATGCTGCAGTACGTATTTTCTTCCTTTGATAGTGTTTCTTCCTGATTATAAAACTTATCGTACTTTCCGATAAGACGTGATATTTATATCGGAATAATCCGTCTCTCCAGCTCTTTTACATGTCCAGGAACACAAACACTTGAGAGGGATGTTTGCTGGAAGTTTATTGTTATTTTGTATGCGTTCCATTTCTTGAGCGTAGACTTTTTTCTGCTCTATTTGATGGTAATGTTTGAAGCTTGGACTTTTTCTTCATCAGTGATCTTTCAGTGTGAAGTATCGCCGTCGCTTACAGACGCGTTTCTTTAGCAAAGCAGATTGAATTAGGAAACGATTTCCAGGTTGAGAACTTGGGGGAGGCTTTAGGATCTAAACTGATGCTGTAGTGCTGAGCACAGCCACCCGTAGTTTCACATCAATATCTGTGTGTGGCTCAAACAGAGAGTAAAAGTGATTTGTCGGCATGAAGCAACGCAGTCCGGTCCTGACACACGGCCTACGTATAAGCCCACACCCTCCCGCCGTCTTGCGCCGTGTACAGTGCTTGTGTGAGACTGTCCGAGTGCCCTTCCTCCGTAACCATTGTGGTATTGTGTCTGTGTTTACTCTGAACGCTCCACGTGCTGAGGTCCTTTTATGTCAGGTGTTGTGGTGTTTTCTTCAGTCACTGATACTTTATGTCACAATATAGAACAAATGGTATTCCTTTAAACTTCCTCGTCAGTCAGTATCCTGGATCGTCTCAATGATCTTCTTGACTTTGTGATTCAAGAAGCTGGCATGCTGCCACGTAGTCCAGTCTTGGCTTACTGGTTCATTATGGTTGTTCATCGAGTCACCTGGTTCTCTCTTTTTACGGCTCAACTCTCTGCTGTGGAGGAGGAAGTAGACAGGGTCAGCTCGTATGTCGTTTAGACGCTCGTCTACGTACTTCAGGAAGCCAGCAAGACGATCAGGTGGAAGATTGGCCTCAGGGTTAGTGGTAGAAGAGTAGAGATCGGAGTAAGAAAATGAGCCGATGGATTCTGGCTTCACTCCAGATGCAGCGGGATTCAGAATTCCCAATCTGTCTGATGAGTATTACCGAGTATTTGATTCATTTAGAAAGAAGGAAGTTTCACATGAAGACAGGCTTGATTTCACGTTATCTGACGAGAGGGGAGCGTCGAAGCCAGAACAGCTGTTATTAGAGGTAGAGATTTAAAAACGATGTTTTTGTAGACGTCTGCACCGCTTCGAATTTTACCGGAAGGTGTCACGATGAGGGTGGAGGAGGAAGAACGAAGTGCAGGACGACAGTCTGTTAACAAAAGGTCCAGCAGGGCAAAAACACATGGTTCAGAGGACTGCCTCATGGAAAATATTTAAGCCATCTCTTGGTTGGGCAGCCAAGAAGACGTGGCTGGAAGGAATGATGACCGGACAGAGAAGGAAAGGCAGCAGGTCGATTCACAGGAGGAGAGAAGGTCCCGGGCTTCCTCTTGTGATGGGTGACGGAACCACAACACTTTGAAGACTGCTAAGATTTACACCAGTTTTAAAAATCGGTGATAAAACTGTTTCTGAAGGTTGTTTACGATTAAAAGATTGAAGAAAAACAAAGTCATTATTCGTTGGATTAAATGTATGTCTGAATCCCGCCTTCTCTCTTTAACTGTTATTAACTGATGTTTGAAATCTTTTCTGCTTTGGTTTAAAAAACGACAAAATCATTGTAACTGAAGCTCATTTTAAAGTAAGTTTAACTGAAGCTCCACAGAAACGTACTCATTTTAAAAATCTTGCTTTATTTGAAAATGCACAGCGGCCTCACAGCAAGAAGGTCAGGGGTTTGTGTCTCAGCTGGAGACGAGGCTTAGAACACTGGTCTTTCTGTTTAAATTTTGCATGTTCTCCCCCAGAAATGTAGATCCTGGTTACCATGGTGAGGATAGGAACGTAGATCCTGGTTACCATGGTGAGGGTAGGAACGTAGATCCTGGTTACCATGGTGAGGGTAGGAACGTAGATCCTGGTTACCATGGTGAGGGTAGGAACGTAGATGCTGGTTACCATGGTGAGGGTAGGAACATAGATCCTGGTTACCATGGTGAGGGTAGGAACGTAGATCCTGGTTACCATGGTGAGGATAGGAACGTAGATCCTGGTTACCATGGTGAGGGTAGGAACATAGATCCTGGTTACCATGGTGAGGGTAGGAACGTAGATGCTGGTTACCATGGTGAGGGTAGGAACATAGATCCTGGTTACCATGGTGAGGGTAGGAACGTAGATGCTGGTTACCATGGTGAGGGTAGGAACGTAGATCCTGGTTACCATGGTGAGGGTAGGAACGTAGATCCTGGTTACCATGGTGAGGGTAGGAACGTAGATCCTGGTTACCATGGTGAGGGTAGGAATGTAGATCCTGGTTACCATGGTGAGGGTAGGAACGTAGATCCTGGTTATCATGGTGAGGGTAGGAATGTAGATCCTGGTTACCATGGTGAGGGTAGGAATACCATGGTGAGGGTAGGAATGTAGATCCTGGTTACCATGGTGAGGGTAGGTATGTAGATCCTGGTTATCATGGTGAGGGTAGGAATACCATGGTGAGGGTAGGAATGTAGATCCTGGTTACCATGGTGAGGGTAGGAATGTAGATCCTGGTTACCATGGTGAGGGTAGGAACATAGATCCTGGTTATCATGGTGAGGGTAGGAATGTAGATCCTGGTTACCATGGTGAGGGTAGGAATGTAGATCCTGGTTACCATGGTGAGGGTAGGAACGTAGATCCTGGTTACCATGGTGAGGGTAGGAACGTAGATCCTGGTTACCATGGTGAGGGTAGGAATGTAGATCCTGGTTACCATGGTGAGGGTAGGAACGTAGATCCTGGTTACCATGGTGAGGGTAGGAACGTAGATCCTGGTTACCATGGTGAGGGTAGGAACGTAGATCGACTGGTAAATACAAAGCTTTGCTTTTGGTTTCGGCTCTTTCTTCACAACGGATCGATGTAGCGTCCTCATTATTGTGGACGCCGATGTGTCTGTCGATCCGCCTTTTCGGGCGAGGACCATGATCTTTGATTCCCATCCCGGGCCCTTCATCCTCGGCAGCTTATTGGTCCTAATTGTAAAATAAATAAAAATAAGCAAGTTTTATTAACTAGACTTTTGGTTGTGTTGGTTCTGGTTTTGGTTGTGTTTCTGTAGCAGGACTTTTAACTCTGACGTGAGGCTTCCTGCTCCATCGCCATGGCGATATGAAAGATGTCTACTGACAGCAGGAAGCTGTGAGTCAGAGCAGAAAATCTCACATAATGCTCATGTTAATCCTTTAATCCACATGTTTTAGAAGCCTAAAAATAATGTTCTAACAAGTCCGGAGCAAGTTTGATACCTCGTCCTTTAAACGTGGCGTGACAGCACGAAAAAAAAATCAGATAAAAATGTCAAACATAGAAATTCATCTTAAATAATCTGTTATTATTCACACATCGTCTAACAGGAAAGGTGTGAAAGGAGGGATTACAGCCTGGAAGGATGGAGGTTCCAGTCCCAGTGAAGGATGGGTTGTTTGGGATAGATTAGTGATCTGTTCAGGGTGTATCCTGCCTTCAATCTGAAAGCGTGCGTCTTAAACAGGACTCCATTTATGTTTATAAAACCAGCTTATTTTATTGAATTATTACAGGAAGCAAAATCTCTGCATCACAGATGAAAAACTTCAAAATAAAACATTTTTTTCTTTTCTGAAGGAGAACAGAAAAAAAAATATTCGTGAAAAATGTCGGAGTCTGTCCCGGCTCATTTCAGGTGAGAGGCAGGATACACCCCGAACAGGTCGCCAGTCTGTTGTGGTGCCACACACACACACACATCCTAGGGGTAATTTCATAGCAGCCAATCAACCTAACATGTATGTTTTTAGAGGAAACCAGAGAAAACCCACACAAACACAAGGAGAACATGCAAACTACACACAGAAAGAGATAGATAAAAACTTTATTAATCTCCCGCAGGAGAAACTCTGGTGTCCAGCAGTAACAGAAATCAAGTACATACTAAATAAAAACAACATAGATATAAAAATACATAATAAATAGTATACATAATAATAAATAATAAAATAGGACTCAGTTCCTTCCAGAAACATCTGATGACCGGTGTTCCAAGCCAGGAGTCAAACCCTGACCTTCTTGCTGTGAGGCCACAGGAATAACCTGTGCCTAATCTAACCCTGTGCCTCATGCAGCAGGTGTAAACTAAACGTTTACAGGTAATCAGTACTTTTAAGAACCACCTAGTTTTAACTGGATAGTAAAAATAACAAACATACGTAAACAGGTGCACTTAAAAGTCTTAGATTTACTTATAAATAAATAAATGAATTCCTCTATTCATCCCTCACCGTGCTGCACTCCTTACACTGCAGCAGGCTGCCCTTTGACGGCACCAATGGTGGGAGAAGCGGGGGTTAGGTGTCTTCTCCAAGGACCCTAGACGTGCTCTCCGTGGGACGCGAACCCGCGACCTACTTCTACATGTGCAATACAGCGTGTGTGTGCATGCGTGTTCGTATGTGTGTGTTGTACGGAGGACGTAGTAGAGAACACCATGAGAACATTAAAGGGTGAAGTGTGGGCGTGGTTTCTTTTTTTAACGAGGAGACACAGTTTAAACTGATGATCAGTTTAAACTGTGATGATGACCACGTAGATGATGACCTTTTAAACTGAAGGTCATCATCTACGTGGATTAGAGCTGTAATCTTATTCCGTACCCGACTGGGCTCAATTTTTACTCCGACCGGCTCGGTCTCATACGTGAGTGGTCCTGTGATGCCTTTATAAAAACACACTAATTGTGTTTTTTCTATCGCTGTGTTCAATAAGGCATCAATAAATGGTTTTAAATCATGTATAAATGACTCATTAAACGCTGTGTGCGGGAACCATGAGCACATCGGAATAATGTCAGGCTCTAAACGGGTCCGGGCTGTCAACAAGTGGAGGAAAGACTAGAGCAGTGGATCATCGATAGAACGAGTGGAGGAAAGACTAGAGCAGTGGATCTTCGATAGAACGAGTGGAGGAAAGACTAGAGCAGTGGATCATCGATAGAACGAGTGGAGGAAAGACTAGAGCAGTGGATCATCGATAGAACGAGTGAAGGAAAGACTAGAGCAGTAGATCATCGGTAGAACGAGTGGAGGAAAGACTAGAGCAGTGGATCATCGATAGAACGAGTGGAGGAAAGACTAGAGCAGTGGATCATCGATAGAACGAGTGAAGGAAAGACTAGAGCAGTAGATCATCGGTAGAATGAGTGGAGGAAAGACTAGAGCAGTGGATCATCGATAGAACGAGTGGAGGAAAGACTAGAGCAGTGGATCATCCAGCATTGTGTTGTTTATTCGAGGTCAGAGATCAGACTGTTTCCATGGAGACAGAATCACAGATCAGGACCCAGATCTCTCGTTGAACAGAGACTTTATAAAAACCCGTCACCATGGAAACGGATCAGGTAAAAATGATTGACCATCAGACTGGACAGGAGGTAAAACCCACCACTATGCGCACCATCATGTGCACATGTTCTCCTCACACTTCTCTGTGAGAGGACGGAGGTGTGAAAGCGTGGGCTCAGTGTTCGCACAGCGATAATCTGTCTCCAAAGTCAGAGAAACAAACTAAAAAAAAAAAACATTTAAAATTCTCCACACGATAAGCCCCACATGTCACCATGGCAACATGTGCAGACAGACATCTGGAGGGTTCCCTCTATCCCATAATTCCTCTTCTGGATTACATCAGCTGGGTGTGAAAACAAATCTGGAAAATTTTCAGTTCTCACGCAGATCAGTTTAAAAGGCTCGGTTAATCCACGGCATGGGGCGCAGTGCGTCTACCCGGCACAGGTAAACATTTCAAGGTACATTACCCCTCATACCCACTCTCAGTGCCCACAAAACTGCAGGTTAATACCAGCTGTGGGTGGTGACCTTCCTCTGCAGGGTGGGCGGGGCCTCGCTCAGAGATAGAGGGAGGAGCTCAGAGTAGAGCCATGCTCCTCCGGGTCGAGAAAAGCCAGATGGAGGTGGTTCTGGTTACGATGCCTCCGCCGCTGATGAGGTGTTATGGGTACGTACCCAGACCCAGAGGCAGGCGCCGGACCTGCTGGCATTGACAAACTGGGGATCACGTTCTCTCAGGTCGTCTGCATCCATCCAGCTTACTGTTCCCCCCCGCCCCCCGTCCGTCTTGGCACAATGTGGGGCAGAGCCTTCAGCCGCTCTGCTCTTGTCTCTTAGCAAGATGTCTTATAAATTTTTATCTATTGTTTTTTTTTTTATTCTCGTTGTCTTTGAATTCTGAGAAAGATGAATTATTATTATTATTATACCAGCCTGTCGATGCCTGATCCCGTCACACCTCAGAAGCTGAGCAGGCAGGGCCTAGGTAGTACTCAGTTGGGAGACAACTAGAACCCGAGGTGCCGCAGTGAGGCAGGGAACACCTTGAGATCCTCCTGGGTGAGCTGGAGGATGCAGCCGGAGTGAGAGAACCCTGGGCTTCCTGTCTGAGGGTGTCGCCTCGGCAACCTGTCCCATCTTCCAGCTCACCCAGGTGGATCCCTAGATGTACCCTGTCCAGCTGTGAGACATCGGCTGGGTACTGGAGTACATCCTGGCTCTTTTTATTAACCAAGCTCCTCCCACTGATCCATCTGGTGTGATGTCATCATAGAAACATTTTTAGTATTTTAGGGTGATTTTTGGGAGAAAACAAGAAAAAAAAAAATAACTTGTAACCATGGAAACAATCCAATAATAGCATTCAAATCCCAGAAAATTATAGATGGAAAAATAAAAACGTTACAAGTTAAACACTGCTAAAGCCAGACGCTAACCCAAACTTCCCGGTCTAGATCGTCTCAGCTCGTCTCACGCTCGTATGGGAGATGTGGTTCTTAACTGCGTTGCACGGGACACGTGTCTCCGTGTGCAGCGTCCGACGGCACAAAAAATCACCGCAAGGTACGAAAAAACTCATCTGTGATTGGTTGACGGTGAGCCAGTCTTTCCCGTACGTGCTGGATTATAAACCCATGTTCGATTACAGCCGTGATCGATTCAATTCAATCTTATTTACATACAATTATTACACCTAGAGATCAGATCGGTCACATCAAATTTCCCCGGAGAGGGATGAATAGAGTAATTCAAAATAAAAAAAAAAAAAATGGGTGGAGACGGTGGCCGCGTGGTTAGCGCGTTCGCCCGCGGACCGGAAGGTCGCGGGTTCGTGTCCCACGGAGAGCACGTCCTTGGAGAAGACACCTAACCCCCGCTTCTCCCACCATTGGCGCCGTTGAAGGGCAGCCTGCTGCGGTGTAAGGAGTGCAGCAAACAAATTTCCCCGGTGAGGGATGAATAGAGTAATTCAAAATAAAAAATAAAAAAAATAAAAAATCTAGTCCCACCAGACGTGGTTTGAAAATACTTCTATATCAGCCGTATGAGAGACGAAGGCCCAGTTCTATTGTCTTCCTCTCACCCGGGGCGTAGTCGACGGGGGTACCAGCCTCAGACAGGAAGCCCAGGCTTCTCTCACCCCGGCTGCATCCTCCAGCTCATCCAGGAGGATCCTGAGGTGTTCCCTGTCCAGCTGTGAGACATAGTCTCTTCAGCAGGTCCGGGGTCTGACTCTTGGTCTCCTCCTGGTGGGACGAAACACCTCACCAGAGAGGGAGACATCCTAACCAGATGCCCGAACCACCCCATCTGGATTATCTCAACCTGGAGGAGCAACGAAAGTTGATGAGTGTTAAACCTCCTGAGATCTACCGATCCAGTGTCAACACGCACACACGCGCACATCCACACACGCAGACCTCCTGAGATCTACCAGATTTATAACTGTTTAAAAAACTTGAAGAAAAAATAAGTGAAATATTTATATTTGTAGTTTTTGTATTTTTTTTCTGTTTTTTTTTTACAACAAAAATTTGTTTAAAGTTCTTTTTAAAGAAACAAACGTTTTATTCCGTGATGTTTTGTCTCCCTCTGTTGGCGCAGAGCTGTATTAGCTGACATGACTAAGACGAGCGTGTGTGTGTGTGTGTGTGTGTGTGTGTGTGTGTGTGTGTGTGTGTGTGTGTGTGTGTGTGTGTGTGTGCGTGTGCGTGTGTCACAGACGCTGGATATGGGAGGCCATCATGGTCACTTTTTTCACTAAAAAATCATTTAAACGTTGATACGGTCACCATGGTAACTGTTCCTTTCTGTCTGTCCTCAGCCCCGCCTCCACGCCGCAGAGCCTCCACCTTCTTTCTTCTACGATTGGTGCCTTTTGACGGCAGGAACTGATGAAGGATCACGCTGCCATCTCTCGCCCTTCGCTGTGCAATATTCTGTCTTTTCTAAGTCGTTGAAAAGGCTTCAAAGTGTCTTCAGGACATCGTGTTTGAAGATCGAGACGTTTCAACTTGCATCCAGGAATCCTTTTCAATCTGATAGAAGGAACCTGAGAACTGATCCGCTCCATCGTCTTCCGTCGTCCAGGGTCGGTCGCCGGGAGGCAACAGCCTCAGACGGGAAACCCAGGCTTCTCTCCCCCCGGCTGCATCCTCCATCTCACCCAGGAGGATCCTGAGGTGTTCCCTGTCCAGCTGTGAGACACAGTCTCTTCAGCAGGTCCGGGGTCTGACTCTTGGTCTCCTCCTGGTGGGACGGAACACCTCACCAGAGAGGGAGACATCCTAACCAGATGCCCGAACCACCCCATCTGGATTATCTCAACCTGGAGGAGCAACGAAAGTTGATGAGTGTTAAACCTCCTGAGATCTACCGATCCAGTGTCAACACGCACACACCCGCACATCCACACACACAGGTCCAGGGTCTGACTCTTGGTCTGCTACTGGTGCGACATGCCGGAAATACCTCACCAGCGAGGCGCTCAGTGGGAATCCTGACCAGATGCCCGAACCACCCCATCCTACCACAGTGAGGGTATGAACGTAGATCCTGGTTACCATGGTGAGGGTAGGATCGTAGATCCTGGTTACCATGGTGAGGGTAGGATCGTAGATCCCGGTTACCATGGTGAGGGTAGGATCGCAGATCCCGGTTACCATGGTGAGGGTAGGAATGTAGATCCTGGTTACCATGGTGAGGGTAGGTACGTTGATCCTGGTTACCATGGTGAGGGTACGAACGTAGATCCTGGTTACCATGGTGAGGGTAGGAACATAGATCCTAGTTACCATGGTGAGGGTAGGAACGTAGATCCTGGTTACCATGGTGAGGGTAGGAACATAGATCCTGGTTACCATGGTGAGGGTAGGAACGTAGATCCTGGTTACCATGGTGAGGGTAGGAATGTAGATCCTGGTTACCATGGTGAGGGTATGAACGTAGATCCTGGTTACCATGGTGAGGGTAGGAACATAGATCCTGGTAACCATGGTGAGGGTAGGAACATAGATCCTGGTAACCATGGTGAGTGTAGGAACATAGATCCTGGTTACCATGGTGAGGGTAGGAACGTAGATCCTGGTTACCATGGTGAGGGTAGGAACGTAGATCCTGGTTACCACGGTGAGGGTATGAACGTAGATCCTGGTTACCATGGTGAGGGTAGGAACATAGATCCTGGTAACCATGGTGAGTGTAGGAACATAGATCCTGGTTACCATGGTGAGGGTAGGACCGTAGATCCTGGTTACCATGGTGAGGGTAGGAATGTAGATCCTGGTTACCACGGTGAGGGTAGAAACGTAGATCCTGGTTACCATGGTGAGGGTAGGAACGTAGATCCTGGTTACCATGGTGAGGGTATTAACGTAGATCCTGGTTACCATGGTGAGGGTAGGAACGTAGATCCTGGTTACCATGGTGAGGGTATTAACGTAGATCCTGGTTACCATGGTGAGGGTAGGAACGTAGATCCTGGTTACCATGGTGAGGGTAGGAACGTAGATCCTGGTTACCACGGTGAGGGTAGGAACGTAGATCCTGGTTACCATGGTGAGGGTAGGAATGTAGATCCTGGTTACCACGGTGAGGGTAGGAACGTAGATCCTGGTTACCATGGTGAGGGTAGGAACGTAGATCCTGGTTACCATGGTGAGGGTATTAACGTAGATCCTGGTTACCATGGTGAGGGTAGGAACGTAGATCCTGGTTACCATGGTGAGGGTAGGAACGTAGATCCTGGTTACCACGGTGAGGGTAGGAACGTAGATCCTGGTTACCATGGTGAGGGTAGGAATGTAGATCCTGGTTACCATGGTGAGGGTAGGAACATAGATCCTGGTAACCATGGTGAGTGTAGGAACATAGATCCTGGTAACCATGGTGAGTGTAGGAACATAGATCCTGGTTACCATGGTGAGGGTAGGAACGTAGATCCTGGTTACCATGGTGAGGGTAGGACCGTAGATCCTGGTTACCATGGTGAGGGTAGGAACGTAGATCCTGGTTACCACGGTGAGGGTAGGAATGTAGATCCTGGTTACCATGGTGAGGGTAGGAACATAGATCCTGGTTACCACGGTGAGGGTAGGAATGTAGATCCTGGTTACCACGGTGAGGGTAGAAACGTAGATCCTGGTTACCATGGTGAGGGTAGGACCGTAGATCCTGGTTACCATGGTGAGGGTAGGAACGTAGATCCTGGTTACCATGGTGAGGGTAGGACCGTAGATCCTGGTTACCACGGTGAGGGTAGGAATGTAGATCCTGGTTACCATGGTGAGGGTAGAAACGTAGATCCTGGTTACCATGGTGAGGGTAGGAACGTAGATCCTTGTTACCATGGTGAGGGTAAGAACGTAGATCCTGGTTACCATGGTGAGGGTAGGAACGTAGATCCTGGTTACCATGGTGAGGGTAGGACCGTAGATCCTGGTTACCATGGTGAGGGTAGGACCGTAGATCCTGGTTACCATGGTGAGGGTAGGAACATAGATCCTGGTTACCATGGTGAGGGTAGGAACGTAGATCGACTTTTAAATCCAGAGCTTAACTTTTCGTCTCAGCTCTCTCTTTACTACAACAGATCGATGCAGCGTCCTAGTTATTGCTGACGCTGCACCGATCCGCCTGTCGATTTCCCGCTCCATCCTTCCCCCACTCGTGAACAAGACCCTGACATACTTCAACTCCTCCCCTCGGGGCAGGACCCTGTCCGTGACCTTTTCTGGGTGAGGACCGTGGTCTCAGATTTAGAGGTGCTGATTAGCTCGTTCTCAGGTTCCTTCAAAATGATTTCCAGATGGAAGTCGGAACGTCTCGGTTGTCAAACACGATATCCTGAAGACACTTTGAAGACTTTTCTACGATGAATCCCTGCTGGACGAACGAGGGATTAGACGGACTTGTCTTTCTACGTCTTTATTTTTCTAATCATGTCCTCCTGTTTATATTTTTCTAAGCGGGGCGAGGTGGAGTGGGGTCGGGGGTTGTTAGCGTCCCACCTGCTCAAAGCCATAGCCTATCTCAGAGAAGAACGTGATGCATTCAGGGACCTGTCCTCCTTTACCTGTGTGTGGCCTCTTTTTTCCTACATATCAAACTGCTGCAGTTCCTGCATGAGACCAACGAGGGCGCTCTCAGTCCTTCAGTCCTAATGAACTTTGAACATTTCAAATGTTTTGCGTCGTGTTTTTTTTTTTTTTTCATGCTGTTGGAAAAACGTCTTTCTGATACAAAACCCGGAGTCAAACTGGTCCCTTTAAATCCCTGTGGATCCCATAGAAACTAAACACAGAAACGTCTCGGATCTGATTCGACGTGACACATCGTTTCAGGTGTGTGTTGTATCCGATACAGTACGACACACCCGATACGACACGGATCCGATCTGGAAAGGATTTTATCTGATGCTTTGTGATCCAGTAAAGCCCACACGCTGCGCACGCTACATGCCCAGCTACCGGAATCAGACCCAGAAAGGACAGAAGTAGGATTTAGCCATAAACACGTCTGACGTTAGCAGCTTCTGCTTCCTCAGATTCTCTCAGGCAACTTCAGCCCGAAATCAACCGACTTCTCTGTGAGACAAATCAACCGTTTGGACTCCTAACTGGAAAACGAACCGTGTGAAGGAACAGAACCGACTCTACGGGATGTTTGGATACATGTTTGGACCTGAATACCTCATCAGAGGGTGGGACAGCATGTCCTGGTGAGACCGGGTCAACGTAGGAACCAAAAAGTTACTGATTAGGATATTTTGCTCTTGAATCCAAGGTTTTTAGATCTGGTTTAATTTTAATTTGGCTGCAGGTGACGATCAAAGATTTCCTTCCAATGTCTTCTACCTAATATTGAGCCGGGTCGCCGGGGGCAACAGCCTCAGACAAAAGCCAGGCTTCTCTCATGCCTACAGGATTCCTCCAGCTCACCTGGGGGGATCCTGAGGTGTTCCCTGTCCTGCTGTGTGAGGGTAGAAACTTAAATCCTAGTTACCATGGATACGATAGTAACATACGTATATCTTGGTTACCACGGTGAGGGTAGGAACGTAGATCCTGGTTACCATGGTGAGGGTAGGAACGTAAATCCTGGTTACCATGGTGAGGGTAGGAACGTAGATCCTGGTTACCATGGTGAGGGTAGGAACGTAGATCCTGGTTACCATGGTGAGGGTATGAACGTATATCTTGGTTACCACGGTGAGGGTAGGAACGTAGATCCTGGTTACCATGGTGAGGGTAGGAACTAGATCCTGGTTACCATGGTGAGGGTAGGAACGTAGATCCTGGTTACCATGGTGAGGGTAGGAACGTAGGTCCTGGTTACTGCGGTGAGGGTAGGAACGTAGATCCTGGTTACCATGGTGAGGGTAAGAACGTAGATCCTGGTTACCATGGTGAGGGTAGGAACGTAGATCCTGGTTACCATGGTGAGGGTAAGAACGTAGATCCTGGTTACCATGGTGAGGGTAGGAACGTAGATCCTGGTTACCATGGTGAGGGTAAGAACGTAGATCCTGGTTACCATTGTGAGGGTAGTAACGTAGATCCTGGTTACCATGGTGAGGGTAGGAACTAGGTCCTGGTTACCACGTGAGGGTAGGAACGTAGATCCTGGTTACCATGGTGAGGGTAGGAACATGGATCCTGGTTACCATGGTGAGGGTATGAACATAGATCCTGGTTACCATGGTGAGGGTAGGAACTTAGATCCTGGTTACAATGGTGAGGGTAGGAACGTAGATCCTGGTTACCATGGTGAGGGTAGGAACGTAGATCCTGGTTACCATGGTGAGGGTAGGAACTAGGTCCTGGTTACCACGTGAGGGTAGGAACGTAGATCCTGGTTACCATGGTGAGGGTAGGAACATGGATCCTGGTTAACATGGTGAGGGTAGGAACGTAGGTCCTGGTTACCATGGTGAGGGTAGGAACGTAGATCCTGGTTACCATGGTGAGGGTAGGAACTAGATCCTGGTTACCATGGTGAGGGTAGGAACTTAGATCCTGGTTACAATGGTGAGGGTAGGAACGTAGATCCTGGTTACCATGGTGAGGGTAGGAACATAGATCCTGGTTACCATGGTGAGGGTAGGAACATAGATCCTGGTTACCATGGTGAGGGTAGGAACGTAGATCCTGGTTACCATGGTGAGGGGAGGAACGTAGATCCTGGTTACCATGGTGAGGGTAGGAACATAGATCCTGGTTACCATGGTGAGGGTAGGAACATTGATCCTGGTTACCATGGTGAGGGTAGGAACCTAGATCCTGGTTACCATGGTGAGGGTAGGAACCTAGATCCTGGTTACCATGGTGAGGGTAGGAACATAGATCCTGGTTACCATGGTGAGGGTAGGAACATAGATCCTGGTTACCATGGTGAGGGTAGGAACGTAGATCCTGGTTACCATGGTGAGGGTAGGAACATAGATCCTGGTTACCACGGTGAGGGTAGGAATGTAGATCCTGGTTACCATGCTGAGGGTAGGAACATAGATCCTGGTTACCATGGGGAGGTTAGGAACGTAGATCCTGGTTACCATGGTGAGGGTAGGAACGTAGATCCTGGTTACCATGGTGAGGGTAGGAACGTAGATCCTGGTTACTATGGTGAGGGTAGGAACGTAGATCCTGGTTACCATGGTGAGGGTAGGAACGTAGATCCTGGTTACCATGGTGAGGGTAGGAACATAGATCCTGGTTACCACGGTGAGGGTAGGAATGTAGATCCTGGTTACCATGCTGAGGGTAGGAACATAGATCCTGGTTACCATGGTGAGGGTAGGAACATAGATCCTGGTTACCATGGTGAGGGTAGGAACGTAGATCCTGGTTACCATGGTGAGGGGAGGAACGTAGATCCTGGTTACCATGGTGAGGGTAGGAACATAGATCCTGGTTACCATGGTGAGGGTAGGAACATTGATCCTGGTTACCATGGTGAGGGTAGGAACCTAGATCCTGGTTACCATGGTGAGGGTAGGAACCTAGATCCTGGTTACCATGGTGAGGGTAGGAACATAGATCCTGGTTACCATGGTGAGGGTAGGAACATAGATCCTGGTTACCATGGTGAGGGTAGGAACGTAGATCCTGGTTACCATGGTGAGGGTAGGAACATAGATCCTGGTTACCACGGTGAGGGTAGGAATGTAGATCCTGGTTACCATGCTGAGGGTAGGAACATAGATCCTGGTTACCATGGGGAGGTTAGGAACGTAGATCCTGGTTACCATGGTGAGGGTAGGAACGTAGATCCTGGTTACCATGGTGAGGGTAGGAACGTAGATCCTGGTTACTATGGTGAGGGTAGGAACGTAGATCCTGGTTACCATGGTGAGGGTAGGAACGTAGATCCTGGTTACCATGGTGAGGGTAGGAACATAGATCCTGGTTACCACGGTGAGGGTAGGAATGTAGATCCTGGTTACCATGCTGAGGGTAGGAACATAGATCCTGGTTACCATGGTGAGGGTAGGAACGTAGATCCTGGTTACCATGGTGAGGGTAGGAACATGGTGATGGATCTTTTTTTTTCATTAAAATAAGTCCTTTGTTTCGTTTTTTTTTCGTGATTCCAGAAACTTTGAACAAATTGAAATAAATCATAATAATGTTTATTTTTTGGTGAAACTTCAGATATTTTTTGAATCAGAGGATTTTGATGAAAGAACGGCTGCTACGAGAAAAAAATGCAATACTTCATTTTTATATAAAAAAAACTGTTACATATTTATTTGGATAAAAGTTTGTGTGTCGATAGAAACTTTAGGAGATGTTTATTTTTAAATGGATGACTTTTTTTATTTATTTATTTATTGTTGTGATAAGAAAGGCAGGGCCGGGTGTTTCCGGACTTCTTACCACCATCTGAAACTGGTCCACGTCTCCATGACAACGCTGCCAAAAAAAAAAAAAAGGTGTGGGTGGAGTTCGGCCCATCTCGGTCCATCCTCTTCATGTTGCATCGTCCTCTTTGTTAAAGTGTTACAGAAATAAATTCATTCTGAACCGATTCCGTCTTTATTTTTATGAATCAGCTGCCATGTTTCAGTCATGGACACTTCCTCCCTCCTATCCTGCCCTCTGCCCTTATTTTGCCCACCTGGTCTCTATCCCCAGGTGTGTCTAGTTTCCCTCTGGATTATTTTAAACCCTGGTGTCCCTCACGTCCTGGTCGGATCATTCCCCTGCTGCTCCGACCTGCAGTGCTGCCATCATGCAGCCATGATGGTGCACTCTGCTATTTTGGTCCCTCGCCCTGCCGAGCTCCTCCGTCTGGTCCATCGCCCTACTGCCGATCTCCTACGTCTGGTCCAACGCCCTACTTCTGATCTCCTACGTCTGGTCCAACGCCCTACTGCCGAGCTCCTACGTCTGGTCCAACGCCCTACTGCCGAGCTCCTACGTCTGGTCCAACGCCCTACTGCCGAGCTCCTCCATCTGGTCCAACGCCCTACTGCCGATCTCCTACGTCTGGTCCATCGCCCTACTGCCGAGCTCCTACGTCTGGTCCATCGCCCTACTGCCGAGCTCCTACGTCTGGTCCAACGCCCTACTGCCGAGCTCCTACGTCTGGTCCAACGCCCTACTGCCGAGCTCCTCCATCTGGTCCATCGCCCTACTGCCGAGCTCCTACGTCTGGTCCATCGCCCTACTGCCGATCTCCTACTTCTGGTCCATCGCCCTACTGCCGATCTCCTACGTCTGGTCCATCGCCCTACTGCCGAGCTCCTACGTCTGGTCCAACGCCCTACTGCCGAGCTCCTACGTCTGGTCCATCGCCCTACTGCCGTTGAGCTCCTACGTCTGGTCCATCGCCCTACTGCCGAGCTCCTACGTCTGGTCCATCGCCCTACTGCCGATCTCCTACGTCTGGTCCCTCAGCCTGCCGTTGAGCTCCTACGTCTGGTTCCTCAGCCTGCCGTTGAGCTCCTACGTCTGATCTCTCAGCCTGCCGTTGAGCTCCTACGTCTGGTCCCTCAGCCTGCCGTTGAGCTCCTACGTCTGGTCCCTCAGCCTGCCGTTGAGCTCCTACGTCTGGTCCCTCAGCCTGCCGTTGAGCTCCTACGTCTGATCTCTCAGCCTGCCGTTGAGCTCCTACGTCTGATCTCTCAGCCTGCCGTTGAGCTCCTACGTCTGGTCCCTCAGCCTGCCGTTGAGCTCCTACGTCTGGTCCCTCAGCCTGCCGTTGAGCTCCTACGTCTGGTCCCTCAGCCTGCCGTTGAGCTCCTACGTCTGGTCCCTCAGCCTGCCGTTGAGCTCCTACGTCTGGTCCCTCAGCCTGCCGTTGAGCCTCTACGTCTGGTCCCTCAGCCTGCCGTTGAGCTCCTACGTCTGGTCCCTCAGCCTGCCGTTGAGCTCCTACGTCTGATCTCTCAGCCTGCCGTTGAGCTCCTACGTCTGGTCCCTCAGCCTGCCGTTGAGCTCCTACGTCTGGTCCCTCAGCCTGCCGTTGAGCTCCTACGTCTGGTCCCTCAGCCTGCCGTTGAGCTCCTACGTCTGGTCCCTCAGCCTGCCGTTGAGCTCCTA
>LR738562.1:647500-677500 GCA_902685375.1 Neostethus bicornis
ACAGTGTGGTGAGAGCGGCTATGCTGATTGGTCTAGAGACAGTGTGGTGAGAGCGGCCATGCTGATTGGTCTAGAAACAGTGTGATGAGAGCGGCCATGCTGATTGGTCTAGAGACAGTGTGGTGAGAGCGGCCATGCTGATTGGTCTAGAGACAGTGTGGTGAGAGCGGCCATGCTGATTGGTCTAGAGACAGTGTGGTGAGAGCGGCCATGCTGATTGGTCTAGAGGCAGTGTGGTGAGAGCGGCCATGCTGATTGGTCTAGAGACAGTGTGGTGAGAGCGGCCATGCTGATTGGTCTAGAGACAGTGTGGTGAGACCGGCCATGCTGATTGGTCTAGAGACAGCGTGGTGAGAGCGGCCATGCTGATTGGTCTAGAGACAGTGTGGTGAGAGCAGCTATGCTGATTGGTCTAGAGACAGTGTGGTGAGAGCGGCCATGCTGATTGGTCTAGAGACAGTGTGGTGACTGCGGCCATGCTGATTGGTCTAGAGACAGTGTGGTGAGAGCGGCCATGCTGATTGGTCTAGAGACAGTGTGGTGAGAGCGGCCATGCTGATTGGTCTAGAGACAGTGTGGTGAGAGCGGCCATGCTGATTGGTCTAGAGACAGTGTGGTGAGAGCGGCCATGCTGATTGGTCTAGAGACAGTGTGGTGAGAGCGGCCATGCTGATTGGTCTAGAGACAGTGTGGTGAGAGCAGCTATGCTGATTGGTCTAGAGACAGTGTGGTGAGAGCAGCTATGCTGATTGGTCTAGAGACAGTGTGGTGAGAGCGGCCATGCTGATTGGTCTAGAGACAGTGTGGTGAGAGCGGCCATGCTGATTGGTCTAGAGACAGTGTGGTGAGAGCGGCCATGCTGATTGGTCTAGAGACAGTGTGGTGAGAGTGGCCATGCTGATTGGTCTAGAGACAGCGTGGTGAGAGCGGCCGTGCTGATTGGTCTAGAGACAGTGACACTGAGGAAAAGACAGGAAACAGAGATGTTTGTAGCAGAGATGAAGATGCTGAGGATCTCTCTGGGAGTGACCAGGATGGACAGGATCAGAGGAACAGCACATGTTAGAGGTTTTAAAGTCAGAGAGGTCAGACTGAGATGGTTTGGACATGTGCAGAGGAGAGAGAGAGAGAGAGTACATCAGAAGAAGGATGCTGGGTTTCCGGTGACTTTTCAAAATAAAACATCAGTATGGCTCAAATAATTAACCAAATAGAAGTCATTTCTTCTTTCTGTGCGGCCCATTACCACACAGACTCACGTACCAGTCCGCGGCCCCGTGGTTGGTACATAAAACATTTGACTGTTTCAGACAGAAATCATTCACCACCAATCAGGAACATTTCAGATAACCAATGCCTCGTTAGAGTTGATTGGCTGAGGGATCAATCAGTCAAGCCCTCATAGGAAACACTAACCGGTCTGCTTTTAGAAGAACAAGGAACCACTAACAAAGTTCTTTCTCTATCTCTCTTTGGCAGGTGCTTTGGGGTTTCCCATGCGGGGGTTAAACAGCAGCGCTGCCCCCCCACTGAGCCGAAGTGGGTTGACTCAGTCCGCTAGCCAGCTGTCCAGTCATGCCAGCAGTCCCAGCTCTGGCACCATGCACACGCCGCCTTCGCCGAGCAGGTATCCTCCTCATTTACCACCACACAGGAAATCTGATTGGGACACTCATTCCTGATGTAGGTCCTGGTAACCATAGGATCGTAGATCCCTGTGTCCTGTCGAGATGAGACGCCCCGCCAAGAACAGCGACCAGTCACACAGGCTTTTCTCTTTTAAAACACAAGCCTTTTGAGATGTGAGGCCCCGTCGTCTAAGGCTACCAATCCTAACGAGGAGAACTTTATTTAAACTTTATTCCTCTTAAGAAATGATTACATTAGATAAGTTTTATGGATACTTTATTGATCTGGTTTTTATCGTATTGATCTTACTGTTACCGATGGTAACGTGGGTAGCTTAACTCCACGTCCTACTGTTACCATGGTAACGTGGGTAGCTTAACTCCACGTCCTACTGTTACCATGGTAACGTGGGTAGCGTAACTCCACGTACTGTTACCATGGTAACGTGGGTAGCTTAACTCCACGTCCTACTGTTATCATGGTAACGTGGGTAGCGTAACTCCACGTACTGTTACCATGGTAACGTGGGTAGCTTAACTCCACGTCCTACTGTTATCATGGTAACGTGGGTAGCGTAACTCCACGTACTGTTACCATGGTAACGTGGGTAGCTTAACTCCACGTCCTACTGTTATCATGGTAACGTGGGTAGCTTAACTCCACGTACTGTTACCATGGTAACGTGGGTAGCTTAACTCCACGTCCTACTGTTATCATGGTAACGTGGGTAGCTTAACTCCACGTACTGTTACCATGGTAACGTGGGTAGCTTAACTCCACGTCCTACTGTTATCATGGTAACGTGGGTAGCTTAACTCCACGTACTGTTACCATGGTAACGTGGGTAGCTTAACTCCACGTCCTACTGTTATCATGGTAACGTGGGTAGCTTAACTCCACGTACTGTTACCATGGTAACGTGGGTAGCTTAACTCCCCAGATTGTTTTCTTAGACATGGTCTTACTGGGATAGAATGAGAGAAAAACACCAGTTTACGTTTGACAGATTGAATTCCAGTATATTTTATAATAGGGCACCAACTTGATCTCCATCCCGCCCGCCCCAGTGAACGTCAGTGAACAAGATTCAGAGACTAAGAACTTACTAAAAATAAAAATAGGAAGTGAAAAAAAAAAACAAAAATGAACATAAACTAAGAGTGTAAGCTGTAATGCAGAGAGGGTCATAAATAAAGAGAGTAGAGGGACCACGTCATGAGTGGATCCAGGTTATACAGTCTTCAGAAATCCATCGGCTGGAGGGAAGAAGCGGGAGCTTCGGGTCCGAACGGAGGTCGAATGATGATCATGAGATGGATTTAATAATATTAATGAGATACAAAATGATCTTCCTCCACAGGGTGGCTGGGCTCTCACTCAGAGATCGGGTGAGGAGCTCTGCCATCCGGGAGGAGCTCGGTGTCGACCCGCTCCTCCTCCAGGTCGAGAGGAGCCAGATGGGGTGGTTCAGGCATCTGGTCAGGATGGCCCAGAGCGCCTCGCGGGTGAGGTGTTTCAGGCACGTCCCACCGGGAGGAGACCAAGGGGCAGACCCTGGACCCGCTGGAGAGACTATGTCTCACAGCTGGCCAGGGAACGACTTGGGATCCTTCTGGGTGAGCTGGAGGATGCAGCCGGGGTGAGAGAAGCCTGGGCTTCCCGTTTGAGGCTGTTGCCCTCGCAACCTGACCCCGGAACAAGCGGAAGATGACGGAACAGAACTTAATCCATCCCTCACCGGAGAAATTTCTGTGCTGCATTGCTCTGCAGCAGGCTGCCACGACGGCCCCAACGGTGGGAGAAACAGGGAGTTAGGTGTCTTCTCCAAGGACCCTAGATGTGAACTCAGTGGGAATTAAACCCACGAACTTCCGGTTAACTTCCGGTCTGAACTTTAACCAGACATTCTGCCACTGTTGGCTTCTGGTAACCAGGTGCAGTTGATTTCCAAAGTGTCATCTTTTGTCACTTCTGCTAAGAAGTCCACGTTCACCCACATCTTAGTGCGTGTAGAAGTCTTCGTACGCTTGCTTGATAAATGAGACCCCGTGTGATGACGATGTGATGTCACAGATCTGAAATGTTTCTGGTTCTACTGTAGGAATATCCTGCCGATGAGCAGCCGCAGCATCCTGAACCACCCCCAGCAGGTCGGCGGGCCGGTCGGGCCGCCGGCAGGCATCGGTGGGGAGAGAGTGGGAGGCAGTGGGGGAGGGAGGAGTCCCACCCGGTCATCGCCCAGCATCATCGCTATGCCCAAACAGCAGCAAGGAAGACAACCGTTTACGATCAACAGGTAAGACACTGTGTTTTTACGATGATAAGGCGTGGGTACCATTACTGTATTTAACACGTACAGGATCTCCTCCCGATTTTTAACCGTAAACTTTTAGACAAAGCAGCAGCTCTTCTGTAGATATTTATTTAAACACTAGGGGTGCAAAATTAGAATAAAAACTAAATAAAAGAAGAAAAGGATCGTAACCTGCTGAACAGACAGAAATAAAAAGAACCAAACACACACACACACACAGCTCTGAAAATGTCAAACAGAAATCATTCAGCGGCAATCAGCAACATTTTTACCGATGTTCAAAGTGGGCAAAGTTTTTTGACTCGTGGGGCACCAGAGGTCCTCCTGTGTAAACAAAAGACCAATCAAAGAGCAAATATATGGTTTAGATGGTTCTTATAGAACCATCTGATTGGTTCTTTTTAAGAACCAAAGAACCAATCAGATCTAAAAAAAAAACCCACAAGATTCAATTAAAAACTAAATATTTTCTATCCAGATTTATTCATTTATTTACGAAGAATCTCACTTTTATGTACCATTAGTTGTGGCGTCTGCAATAATTAGGATGCTGCATTGGTGGAGAAGGAAGAGCTGAGCCAAAAAGTTCTGGATTTACCAGTCGATCTATGTCCCTACCCTCACCATGGTAACCAGGATCTACGTTCCTACCCTCACCATGGTAACCAGGATCTACGTTCCTACCCTCACCATGGTAACCAGGATCTACGTTCCTACCCTCACCATGGTAACCAGGATCTACGTTCCTACCCTCACCATGGTAACCAGGATCTACGTTCCTACCCTCACCATGGTAACCAGGATCTACGTTCCTACCCTCACCGTGGTAACCAGGATCTACGTTTCTACCCTCACCATGGTAACCAGGATCTACATTCCTACCGTCCCAATGGTAACCAGGATGTTCGTTCCTACCCTCACCATGGTAACCAGGATGTTCGTTCCTACCCTCACCATGGTAACCAGGATCTACGTTCCTACCCTCACCATGGTAACCAGGATCTACGTTCCTACCCTCACCATGGTAACCAGGATCTACATTCCTACCCACACAATGGTAACCAGGATGTTCGTTCCTACCCTCACCATGGTAACCAGAATGTTCGTTCCTACCCTCACCATGGTAACCAGGATCTACATTCCTACCCTCACCATGGTAACCAGGATCTACGTTCCTACCCTCACCATGGTAACCAGGATCTACGTTCCTACCCTCACCATGGTAACCAGGATCTACGTTCCTTCCGTCACCATGGTAACCTGGATCAACGTTCCTACCCTCACCATGGTAACCAGGATCTACATTCCTACCCTCACCATGGTAACCAGGATCAACGTTCCTACCCTCACCATGGTAACCAGGATCTACGTTCCTACCCTCACCATGGTAACCAGGATCTACGTTCCTACCCTCACCATGGTAACCAGGATCTACGTTCCTACCCTCACCATGGTAACCAGGATCTACGTTCCTACCCTCACCATAGTAACCAGGATCTACGTTCCTACCCTCACCATGGTAACCGGGATCTACGTTCCTACCCTCACCATGGTAACCAGGATCTATGTTCCTACCCTCACCATGGTAACCAGGATGTTCGTTCCTACCCTCACCATGGTAACCGGGATCTACGTTCCTACCCTCACCATGGTAGCCAGGATCTACGTTCCTACCCTCACCATGGTAACCAGGATCTACATTCCTACCCTCACCATGGTAACCAGGATCTATGTTCCTACCCTCACCATGGTAATCAGGATCTACATTCCTACCCTCACCATGGTAACCAGGATCTACATTCCTACCCTCACTGTTGTAACCGAAAGAACGAGATCACGGATACAAGCGTTCAAAATTATCTTCCTCCACAGGATGAGCAGGCTCTCACTCAGAGATAGAGTTGCTCTGCCATCCGAGAAGAGGGAGAAGTTGAGCCGTTGCTCCACCAGGTAAAGAGAAGCCAGATGGTGTGGTTCAGGCATCTGTTTAGGACGCCTCCCTCTCTGGTGAGGTGTTCCGTCCCACCAGGAGGAGACCAAGAGGCAGATCCCAGACCTGCTGGAGAGACTATGTCTCCCAGCTGGACAGGGAACACCTCAGGATCCTGCTGGATGAGATGGAGGATGCAGCCGGGGTGAGAGAAGCTGGGGTTTCCATCTGAGGCTGTTGCCACTGCAACCCGAACCCCTGTCGCCAGTTAATCTGACTTTTCTGAGTGTTTTGTTGACATTCTGTTTAGTGGAGCTCCATCTGGTGGATCCAGAACACAACCTCAGCCACTCCAGTAGCTTCTATCCTTCTTGTTACATGGCACACCTGGTACATTTGAGGTGGTATTTATACCCTGGTGTTTAAAATGAGACTTTAACAGGTTCTCTCTGTTCCTCTAACAGTATGTCCGGGTTCGGGGTGAACAGGAATCCAGGCTACAACATGAACAACTCTTTATCAAACAACATCTTCAACGGCACTGGTAGGAGACACACACACACACACTCTGCTGACTGGTGGAATGATGAATGGATGGATGTTGAATTTTTATATCCAGAACTATAAAGTCACTGCTCCAGTCTGTGTTGGCGTGCCATGCTAAGCCTGACCCATCGGGGTGTCTTGATCGTCCGTCTCTAAGTTCTGGTTCTCTTTCCCGCAGACGGCAGTGAGAATGTGACGGGTTTGGACCTGTCGGACTTCCCCGCTCTGGCAGACCGAAGTCGAAGAGATGGAGGCTCTAATCCCACTCCCCTGCTCAATCCGCTGGCCGGCCGGGCACCTTACGGTAGGTAACACTGGAGCTCATTAGTGCCACGCTGCTGGCAGGGAACGCTTTCATTCTGAAATCAACTCAATTCTACAAAAATACTTTTCAGTTACCAGATTTTTTGGATTATAAGTCACAGGGTTTTTTTATAGTTTCGCCCCGGGTTCCACTTATAATTGTTTTTTTTTTTTCTCTTGATTGGTGCCAGGGATGAGTTAATAGTAATATATTACCTGTAATAGATCCAATGCCAGCCTGGTGTGACTTATAATCTGAGAAATACGGTCGTTAGCTTGTCTTCTTCTACTTGTTTTGTTTCAAGATATTTTTATTTTCAACTAAAATGAACTTACATACATGTAACATGGTAGGGTTTTTATTTCTCACCCCTTAAAAACAAAAAGATGGATGGGTAGCAGGGGGGCTACTCTTGCACCACAGTACCTGATAAAAAATGGGTGCCATGGTACTCTCTGCCCCCTGAGAGTGAATCTAATTTTTTTCAGGTCCATACATGGTACTTCTCCAGCTCTCTTCCACCTGTGTTGGCACCCAAAGCTCGTTACAGTGTAGCTCCCACTCACCCACACATTCATACCTGATGGTGAGGCCGACGGGCACTCCAAAAATACCACTAAGAGGGTCGGGCACAATCTGTAGTCTGAAAAACCAAAAGCCTCTCAGTGAAGGACGTAAAACATAGTGCCAGGTTTAACTTACCATCTGCTCCGGAGCAGGTTATGTTGAGAGGGGAAGTTGCCATGGTTACCCAGAAGTTACCTCCGGTTTTAGAACCAAAAGTTGAGGTTATCAACAAACTTACCCAGGTATGTCAGGTAACCCCCCAGAGGGTACAGACACGTCTTCTACTCGTAACACTAAAAGATGGTACGGATGGCACCGATGCCCGTTCCTAACTGTAGCTAAACAATCCAGACAAACCGTATTACTGTAAACAATGTATGGAAATGAAAACAATGATTTTGTGTTTGCAGTTGGCATGGTAACCAAGCCATCCAGTGAGCAGTCTCAGGACTTCTCCATCCATAACGAGGACTTCCCGGCTCTGCCAGGACCAAACTACCAAACAAAAGACCCCAGCAGCACCAGCGAGGACAGTAAAACGGTGCGGCTACGCTCACACATTTAAAGAAACTCTTTTCTCTTCATTTTTCATGGCTTTTTTTAATCCAAACAGAATCTGAACTCTTCGGGAAAATCTTCGTCGACATCGGAGGGTCCGAAGTTTCCTGGCGACAAAAGCTCCACGCCTAGCAACAACAACCAACCCAAGAAAGGGATCCAGGTTCTATCTGACGGTGAGGAAGTTCACCGTGGCATACGCAGGAACCCGATGGGCACTCCGTTAGAACCTTTCTCTCTTTCTGCCAGGCCGGGTCACCAACATCCCCGTCGGCATGGTAACGGATCAGTTCGGGATGATCGGTTTGCTGACGTTTATCCGAGCGGCGGAGACGGATCCGGGGATGGTTCACCTGGCGCTAGGGTCGGACCTGACCACGCTGGGTCTGAACCTCAACTCACCAGAGTGAGAAACTCACACACACACACACTCTCACTGATGCAGAGAAACACACACACAGACACACACTCATTCTCACTGAGGCAGAGAAACACACAGTCTGAGAAACACACAGATACACACCCACTCACAGACGCAGACAAACACACACACACTCACAGAAACACATGCAGATAGAAACACACAGTCAGAGAAACACACAGATACACACCCACACACTCAGACAAACACACACACATAGAAACACACAGATACACACCCACACACTCAGACAAACACACACACATAGAAACACACAGATACACACCCACACACTCAGACAAACACACACATATAGAAACACACACACATAGAAACACACAGATACACACCCACACACTCAGACAAACACACACAGAAACACACACACATAGAAACATGCTCACACTTGGAGAAACACGCACACTGAAACACACTCGCACACACATACAGAAACAGAAACATACGCACATAGAAACACACCCACACACTCAGATAAACACACACACACTCACGAATGCAGACAAACACACACTGAAATACACTCACACAGAAACACACACAAAAAAATCATTTGTGCATCAAACCGAACGTCCGTGCACCAAACAATCCGGTAGAAACACACACACACACACACACAGAAACTCACACACGCTACATAACGTTTGACCGTCCTTCTCCAACGTTTTTTTTTTTTCTCCGTTACAGAAATCTTTACCCTAAGTTTGCTTCTCCGTGGGCGTCGGCGCCGTGCCGACCGCAGGATATCGGTAGGTTTGTTTTGATTCCTCTGCCCCTCTACCCGTCCCCTCGTCTGACCGTTTCTCCCTCTCCAGATTTCCACGTACCGTCAGAGTATTTAACCAACATCCACATAAGGGACAAGGTAAGGAGCTGCCGGACAGGTGTCCACCCCGCTGAGCTTCTCTGTCATGATCATCTCAGCTTTTTCTCTGTGCGCAGCTAGCGGCCATCAAACTGTCCCGCTACGGAGAAGACCTGCTCTTCTACATCTACTACATGAACGGAGGAGACCTCCTACAGCTGCTGGCCGCCGTAGAACTGTGAGTGCTGGACCCACACAAAACAACAATAAAACTAGAAATCCTCCTTTATGGCATGTTGTTTGGCACCACACCCTGGACAAAATAGTACCGTGTTGAACAACATCAGCTCCCAAGTTCCTTAAAGTCCACAGCGACGGGCAAAGATGGTCCGAGCAGTGAGCTAGCCATCAGGAAGCCAGCCTACATCTTGGAGGGTGGACCAAGATGTCTACCCTCTTGGTCAACTCACCAGAGTGAGAAACGCATGTAAGAGGTGTAGGGTGGGGCCAGATTATCAATTCCTTCAAAAGTGATGAGGAGAATTTTATAAATAATCTTTGGTTGGAGGATAGGTGTTTAAATGATGACCTAACGGAGCCCTGCTGATGAACCGGGCTGTAGCTTCTGGAGGGATTTGTTGGTCGAACCAAGAAGAAGAGAATTCCAGTGGTCCATCCTGGAAGTAACAGGACTGAGTGAGAGGGATGGAGATGGATGAATATAAAATATTTTATTGATCACTGAAGGGTTTTTTAAGTGTAAACACCTCCATGCCCCCTCGATGCCCCCTTGCCCCTATCCACCGGCATCCCAGTCCAGTCGCACTGTGTCCAACCTGGCAACCCAAAAGCTGGAGTCCAGAATGGATCCACAAAACCAGGCCGCAGTGAAGAACACCAAACTGGTCTCTCTGTATTTCACTGGGTCTGAGTGAGCGCCTCCAGTTCCTCAAGCGAGCAACCAGACGTTTCCATGGAAACCATAAAAACACAGGAAGCACCTCCTCTAGACCGTCTCCTTCTCCTCAGCTCCCTCAGGACTGAACCAACTCCTCCAGACATGAGAGCGTGCAGCTGGTTCTTGTGGGGTTTACTGTGAAATGTGTTTAAGTCACATGCCCGGCAACGCCAAGGCATGCGATTTATAATCCGAAAAATACGGTAAACACACAAACAGTTTTATATTTAGTTGTAAAACTGAACCGTGACGTTTTCATATTCATACGTGTTATCCTGCGTCCTGATCCGGCCCTCGAGCCTTACGTTTGATTCCACAAAGCTACGACGGGGTGTGTGTGTGGGGGGGCTGTGGACGCCACACAGTGACCCCCGCTCTGTGTTACAGGTTTAATCGTGACTGGAGGTACCATAAAGAGGAGCGGGTCTGGATCACCAGAGCCCCCGGTATGGAGCCCACCATAAAGACCAACGCTTACGAACGGGGAACCTACTATTTCTTTGATTGTACGAACTGGAGGAAGGTTGCCAAGGTAACGCACACACGGCACACACGTCAGAGTAGAGCTGGAATCGGGCCTGAGTACCCCGACACTATTCAAATGTGCGCATGGCGCACGCACGCGACCACTCACGTCCAAGCCCGACCTGGCCCAAGTAAAAATGTCAAGAGATTGAGCCCGACCCGGTGCCCGACAGTCGGCTCAGGCTCTGGATTACAGCTCTACATCAGAGTAACTCAGACAGAGGGGGCGCATTCCGGGGCTCGGTTTTTTTTTGTGTTTTATATATTTATTGATTTTGATTCCATAAACAATACACACAAGTAAGAAAAAAAGTACACAATAATAATGCCCCCACCCCTCCCACTGCCAATTCCACACAGAATATAAGTTTAGTAGATAAACAATAATAAAAAAAAAGAGACATAGAGAAACAGGAAAAAAAAATATAGTCAGTCAGAATCTCAGTAAAGTGAAAATTATGTATATATACACACCTATGTATATATACAAATAGCAAACACACAAAAAAAAAGTGACAAATTAAACCTGACAGGTAAAGAGCTATGTACATGTAAAGAAAAAGAGATTTATTTTTTAATATTGAGTGAAAAAGAAAATAAAAAGAGGAAAGCGGGCCTCACTCTGACACAACTGTGGATGGTAGGTTGAAGTAATTTAAGAAAGGCCTCCAAACCCTGTAAAATTTATGCTCAGATTTTCTCAGCGTGTATCTTCTCTAATTTGAGATGGTAAAGCACATCTCTGATCCAATGTGATAAGGTGGGCGAGGCAGCATCCTTCCACCTGAGGAGGAGGAGGCGTAGGGCTAGCAAAGTTGTAAATGCAATGATCCTCTGACCACCGCTCGGCAATGGCAGAGACTCACTGTTGATACCAAACAAAAACATGAGTGGATTTAGATTTAATTTGATTCCCAAGATACAGCTAAGTGCCCCACAAATATCTCCCCAAAAGCACTGTATTCTTGGGCAGAACCAGAAAGTATGGATTAATGTGCCTTCTGAATTCGGGGCTCGGTTTTTACCAGACTGGCGAGTTACACTAGAACTACCAAAGCCGTCAATTTGATAGATAAATAAAACTTTATTAATCTACCGCAGGAGAAATTCTGGTGTTCACACACAAAAATAAATAAAAACAACACACACACAAAATAAAATAGGAGTCAGTTCCTTCTAGAAACATCTGTCTGAGGGCTGAAGGGATGAACGACCTGCAGCGCAGTAAGAGGAACCTCTTACTTCAGGTCGTCTTCTGGGTCGTGATGACATCATGAAGAGGGTGACGGGGGTTATTCAGGATACCCTGCATTAAAGCCCTCATCCTCCCTCCGAAACAGCTCCCACAGAGTCCACATTTCTCCCCACCACAGATACACACTTCCTTATCAGTCTGTTCAGTCTATTGCTGTCCTCCCCAGCAGACGACCGCTACGACAGACTGATCAAAGATGTTCAACATGTCGTCACACACATAAAAATCCTTCTTAATAAAACCAGCCTGCTCTGTCCTTCCTTATGCAGGGCCTGCTCTGACCAGTCCAGTTTGCTGTCCAGATATTTGTAGGTTTTAACAACCTCGATGCCCTCTCCGTCGATCAGAACAGAATTTGACATCTTACTTCTTATCATTACGTTGATTTTTGCCTTTTTTTATATATTTTTTTTGTATTTTGTTATAATTTAACTGAAATAAAACTAAAAAGAGCTCCAAGTAATTCTTCCTCGAACTCCTACGTCCGTCATTTTGACGCCTCTCTTAAACACATGATAACTTTTCCCGCCCCCTGACCGAAGCGTGGTTACCGTTGCCTAGTAACCGTTGTGGTGCCACTCAAAGCTTAAATACAATAATGTATGTAGTGACGGGCACAGAGAGGGTGTTTCCACGGTAACCGAGTTGTGTGTTTTTTTTTGTTTCCCATCAGGAATTCCACCTGGAATACGACAAACTAGAAGAACGACCTCACGTTCCGACCGCGTTCAACTACAACCCCGCTCAGCAGGCCTTCTGATTGGCTCGTACAGGGGTTCCCCACACACACACACACCCTCCACTCCATCGGTTTTTTTTCCCTCTTTCTGTTCGGTCCCAAACTGCAGTATTTTTCTCTTTTAGAAGAAGCCGATTTTAATTGGGATTATTTATGTTTTTACAGAAACATTGTAGCACTATTTCCTAATAAAAGAGGAAAAGAAAAAAATCCTTTTTTTTCTGTTGGTTTTTATGTTTTTTTTTTAGGATGTGTTGGTATTTTAAACTTCATGCTTTTATTTTGAAAGGAACAATGTTTTTTAATTAAATTTTGCTCAAAAAATGAATTTTTTTTTTTAAGATTAAAAGTGTTGACTTTACAGCCTGCTGCCACCAGATGGCAGCGATGCCCACTGGGTGTCCCAAGATCTACTTTTCAAGTAACACACACACACACACTGAGATCTACTACACACACACACACACATATATACCGTAATTTCACGACCATTAGGCGCACCGTATGAAAAGGCGCAGTCTCAGTCACACACCGCCTTACAACAACACACACGCAAGCATGCAAATGTGTGTATTAAAAAATAGATCAGGAGTAAAACTGAGTTTGTTTGTGTTTTATTTAAGTAGTAACGATACTAAACAAACACATTACCGGTAATAGTCTTTATTCAAATCCATCAAAGTCCTCATCCTCTGTTTCAGAGCAGGTCCACTTCGCTCCTCGCTGTCAAAGTCACTGTCTGTACTGTGCGGCTCCTCAGAAAGGATACCAGCTTTTGAGAAAGCTCGGATAACAGTACCAGCAGACACGTTAGTCCAAGCATCTACAATCCATTGGCAAACTGTAGCGTAACTCGCCCGGCCGGCGCTGCCTTCCACCCTTCGGTCATCCATCGCTCCCACGCCGCTCACACTTCACTCTTTAAGGTTCTCATGCCTTTTCTTTCAGGTCCGCCTCGCGGGCACCGCGTTTTCTTTTAGCTCCGTCTTTTCTCACACACAAGGCGCACCGCACGAAAAGGCGCAGCGCTCATTTTGAAGAAAATCTAAGACTTTTATATGAGCCTTATAGCCGTGAAATTACGATACACACACACACACACACACACTGAGATCTACCACACACACACACACACACACACACTGAGATCTACCACACACACACACACACACACTGAGATCTAACACACACACACACACACACACTGAGATCTACTACACACACACACACACACACTGAGATCTACCACACACACACACACACACACACACACACACTGAGATCTACCACACACACACACACACACACACTGAGATCTACCACACACACACACACACACACACACACTGAGATCTACCAAACACACACACACACACACTGAGATCTACCACACACACACACACATACTGAGATCTACCACACACACACACACACACACACACACTGAGATCTACCAAACACACACACACACACACTGAGATCTACCACACACACACACACATACTGAGATCTAACACACACACACACACACACACATACTGAGATCTACTACACACACACACTGAGATCTACTACACACACACACACATACTGAGATCTACCAAACACACACACACACACTGAGATCTACCACACACACACACACACACACTGAGATCTACCACACACACACACACACACACTGAGATCTACCACACACACACACACTGAGATCTACCACACACACACACACATACTGAGATCTACCACACACACACACACTGAGATCTACCACACACACACACACATACTGAGATCTACCACACACACACACACTGAGATCTACCACACACACACACACATACTGAGATCTACCAAACACACACACACACACTGAGATCTACCACACACACACACACACACACTGAGATCTACCACACACACACACACACACACTGAGATCTACCACACACACACACATACTGAGATCTACCACACACACACACACACACACACACACACACACACTGAGATCTACCAAACACACACACACACACTGAGATCTACCACACACACACACACACACACACACACTGAGATCTACTACACACACACACACACACTGAGATCTACCACACACACACACACACACACACTGAGATCTACTACTACACACACACACACACACACACTGAGATCTACTACACACACACACACACACACTGAGATCTACCACACACACACACACACACACACACACACTGAGATCTACCACACACACACACATACTGAGATCTACCACACACACACACACACACACACACACACTGAGATCTACTACACACACACACTGAGATCTACTACACACACACACACACACACACACACACTGAGATCTACCAAACACACACACACACACTGAGATCTACTACACACACACACACACACACACTGAGATCTACTACACACACACACTGAGATCTACTACACACACACACACACACACACACACTGAGATCTACCAAACACACACACACACACTGAGATCTACTACACACACACACATACTGAGATCTACTACACACACACACACACACACACACACACACACACTGAGATCTACTACACACACACACACATACACACTGAGATCTACCACCCACACACACACACACACTGAGATCTACTACACACACACACACACACACATACTGAGATCTACCACACACACACACACACTGAGATCTACCACACACACACATACTGAGATCTACCACACACACACACACACACACAGATCTACCACACACACACACACACACACACTGAGATCTACCATACACACACACACACATACTGAGATCTACTACACACACACACATACTGAGATCTACTACACACACACACACACACTGAGATCTACTACACACACACACACACACTGAGATCTACTACACACACACACACATACTCAGATCTACCACACACACACACACACACATACTCAGATCTACCACACACACACACACACACACTGAGCTCTACTACACACACACACACACACACTGAGATCTACCACACACACACACTGAGATCTACCAAACACACACACACATACTGAGATGTACTACACACACACACACATACACACTGAGATCTACCACACACACACACTGAGATCTACCACACACACACACACACATACTGAGATCTACTACACACACACACACACACACACACATACTGAGATCTACTATACACACACACACACACACACACACACACACACACTGAGATCTACCACACACACACACACTGAGATCTACTACACACACACACACACATACTGAGATCTAACACACACACACATACTGAGATCTACTACACACACACACACACACACACTGAGATCTACCACACACACACACACACACACTGAGATCTACTACACACACATACACACTGAGATCTACCACACACACACATACTGAGATCTACTACACACACACACACACACACACACTGAGATCTACCACACACACACACACACACACTGAGATCTACCACACACACATACACACACTGAGATCTACCACACACACACACACACACACACACACACACACACTGAGATCTACTACACACACACACACACTGAGATCTACTACACACACACACACATACTGAGATCTACTACACACACACATACTGAGATCTACTACACACACACACATACTGAGATCTACCACACACACACACACATACTGAGATCTACCACACACACACACACACACATACTGAGATCTACCACACACACACACATACTGAGATCTACCACACACACACACACACTGAGATCTACCACACACACACACACACACACTGAGATCTACTACACACACACATACACACACACATACTGAGATCTACCACACACACACACACATACTGAGATCTACTACACACACACACACACACACTGAGATCTACTACACACACACACACACACACACTGAGATCTACTACACACACACATACTGAGATCTACTACACACACATACTGAGATCTACTACACACACACACACTGAGATCTACTACACACACATACTGAGATCTACTACACACACACACACTGAGATCTACTACACACACACACACACTGAGATCTACTACACACACACATACTGAGATCTACTACACATACACATACACACACACACACACTGAGATCTACTACACACACACACACACACACACACTGAGATCTACTACACACACACACACACACACACACTGAGATCTACTACACACACACACATACTGAGATCTACCACACACACACACACACACACGTTTCTCACACACACACACACACGTCTCTCACACACACACATAAGTCTCTCAAACACACACACACATAAGTCTATCACACACACACACACGTTTCTCACACACACACACACGTCTCTCACACACACACACACATAAGTCTATCACACACACACACGTTTCTCACACACACACAGTCTCTCACAAACAGACACGTCTCTCACACACACACATAAGTCTCACACACACACACGTCTCTCACACACACACACACACACACGTCTCTCACACACACACACACGTTTCTCACACACACATACACACACACGTCTCTCACACACAGACACGTCTCTCACACACACACACACACACACAGTCTCACACACACACACACACACACACACGTTTCTCACACACACACACATAAGTCTCTCACACACACACACACACGTCTCTCACACACACACACACACAGTCTCACACACACACATACACACACGTTTCTCACACACACACACATAAGTCTCTCACACACACACACACACACACACAGTCTCACACACACACATACACACACGTTTCTCACACACACACACATAAGTCTCTCACACACACACACACACACACACACACAGTCTCACACACACACACACACACACGTTTCTCACACACACACACACACGTCTCTCACACACACACACACACACACAGTCTCACACACACACATACACACACGTTTCTCACACACACACACATAAGTCTCTCACACACACACACACACACACAGTCTCACACACACACACACACACACACGTTTCTCACACACACACACATAAGTCTCTCACACACACACACACAGTCTCACACACACACGTTTCTCACACACACACACATAAGTCTCTCACACACACACACAGTCTCACACACACACACACACACACACACACACACACATAAGTCTCTCACACACACACACACAGTCTCTCACACACACACACACACAAGTCTCTCACACACACACATAAGTCTCTCACACACACACACACACATAAGTCTCTCACACACACACATAAGTCTCTCACACACACACATAAGTCTCTCACACACACACACACAGTCTCTCACACACACACACACACACACATAAGTCTCTCACACACACACATAAGTCTCTCACACACACACATAAGTCTCTCACACACACACACACACATAAGTCTCTCACACACACACATAAGTCTCTCACACACACACACACACACACACACACACACACACACACACATAAGTCTCTCACACACACACATAAGTCTCTCACACACGCACATAGGTCTCTCAAACACACACACACACACACAAGTCTCTCTCACACACACACACACACACAGGAAGGTTTAAAATACCAACACATCTTTGTTTTTATTTATTTTTTTCATCCTGAAGCTAAACCGCTAACTGTTAGCAATGCTAGGCTAACTGTTAGCAATGCTAAGCTAACTGTTAGCAATGCTAAGCTAACTGTTAGCAATGCTAGGCTAACTGTTAGCAATGCTAGGCTAACTGTTAGCAATGCTAGGCTAACCGTTAGCAATGCTAGGCTAATGTTAGCAATGCTAGGCTAACTGTTAGCAATGCTAGGCTAACTGTTAGCAATGCTAAGCTAACTGTTAGCAATGCTAAGCTAACCGTTAGCAATGCTAGGCTAACTGTTAGCAATGCTAAGCTAACCGTTAGCAATGCTAGGCTAACTGTTAGCTATGCTAAGCTAACCGTTAGCAATGCTAAGCTAACCGTTAGCAATGCTAGGCTAAAAAAAATCTCAGATTCGGCAACAAAAAAACAAGCAAAATATTTTCACATTAAAAGTTTTTCGTCACCAGAAAAACAAAAAAAAATTAAACCTCCAGACCCGCGGTTGCCATGGCAGCGGAAACAGAAAGATGGCTGCCATGGCAACGGCATCCATCTTCCCGCCAAAGCCAAGGACTCTCGTCTGATTGGAGGCTGTTTTTATTTTAAAAAAATGGCAGCTAGTGTTTTATTAAAAAATAAATATTCTGGTTAAAAAAAAAAAAACAAGACTGTTTTTTATTAAAAAAAATAATAAACAGAATGATTTTTTATGTGTGTTTGAAGTGTGTGTGTGTGAGATTGTATATGTGTGTTTTTTCATGTGTGTGTGAGTGTATATGAGTGAGGATTTTACAGTATATACAGTATGTGTGTGTGTGAGCGTGTGTGTGTCTATCTGTCTGTTGGAACTGCACTTACATTACACATCCATCTTGCTGGTGAGGTGTTTTAGGCTGCTCCCACCAGGAGGAGACCCAGAGGCAGACCCTGGACCTGCTGGAGAGACTATGTCTCACAGCTGGACAGGGAACACCTCAGGATTCTCCTGGGTGAGATGGAGGATGCAGCCGGGGTGAGAGAAGCCTGGAGTTCCTGTCTGAGGCCGTTGCCCCCGGCGACCCGGCCCCGGATAAACAGAAGACGACGGAAAACATGTGAAAGCAGCGAGATGAGTTCCCTAGCGCGTCTGCCCGTGCTAGGGAACTCAGTCTTCCTCTGTCCCTTCTGGGGTTACGGGGGGTGCCGGAGCGCATCCCGGCTGATATAAGGCGAAGGGCAGGGTACACCCCGAACAGGTTGGCAGTCTGTCACTGGGCCACACACATACAACCATCCACACATTTATTCCTAGGGGAAATTTGGCACCGGCCAATCAACCTATCATCCATGTCTTTGGAGGGTGGGAGGAAACCGGAGTACCCGGAGGAAACCCACACAAACACGGGAAGAACATGCAAACTCCACACAGAAAGGTGAGCTGGAGGATGCAGCCGGGGTGAGAGAAGCCTGGGCTTCTTGTCTGAGGCTTTTTGTAAAAAAAAATAAAAAAAATAACAAACAAAACCATTTTCAATGTTTGCCTTTTTATTTGTTGGTTTTTAGAGAAAATAAAAAGCTGAACTTTTGAACGAAGAGCCGTGTCCTCAGGTCCGGTCCGCCGCCTGGTGGTTCATGCACGAGCTACAGCTGGACAAAACCCTGAAAGAACCAAAGGAGAACGACGTGAGGAAAAAATCAAGAGGATTTTATTCTGTTCTGTTCCATCATCTTCTGCTTATCCGGGGCCGGGTCGCCAGGGCAACAGGCAACAGACGAGAAACCCAGGCTTCTCTCACCTCACGGAACACTTCACCAAGGAGGGAGGCATCCTGATCAGATGCTTGAACCACCTCATCTGGCTCCTCTCGACCTGGAGGAGGAGCGGCTCGACCCGAGCTCCTCCAGGATGGCAGAGCTCCTCACCCGATCTCTGAGTGAGAGGCCGGCCACGTGGAGGTGCCCGTAGACTTTATACAGGTATCTGTAAGTCACGGACCAGGGCTGGCGCTCCTGCCCCTCCTCCACCCCTCCTGGACCCGGCGGCCCGGTTCCGACATGTTTAAACTTTTTAGAATGAATCTGTTCATTTAAAAAAGTACCTTTATTTTGAAGGAACGCGATGTTTTGAGCCTTGATTCCGACATTTAAAGACATCTCCTCGAATTTCTTTTTCGCGGCGGGCGTGGGTGTGGCGTTGCGCGCTGCCAACACACATTTTAATTGGTTATTTTTTTAACTTTGTCACTGATTAAAAAAGAACATTTATTTTACCCAGAAGAGCGGTCAGGAAGTGTTTCTGATTGCTTCCGGGTTGGGTCGAGTCTGTAAACGTCAGAGCGTAATCTTCAGCGACCTCAACAACTGTCATTCTGTAATGGATTCCATTCACTGAAAAAAAAAAAGATAAAAAATGTTAGTTTATTTCTGGCTGCACGGTGGCTACACAACTAGAAGGTCAGGGTTTGAGTCCCAGAGTGAGGGAAAGACTTGAAACACTGGTCTTTCTATGTGTAGTTTGCATGTTCTACCCGTGTATGTGTGGGTTTTCTTCCAAAAACATCGATGTTAGTTTGCAGTTAATGTATGTATGTGTGTCCCCGCGATAGACTGGTGACCTATTCGGGGTGTACCCTGCCTCTCGCCTTGATTCACCCGGGATAGGACCAGTCAACCCCCTGCTACCTGTAAGACACAGATGTCAAACTCCGATCCTGGAAGGCCGATTTCCTGAAGGTTTTCCGTGTCAATGTTTTCGTCGTCTTCCGCTTATCTACGCCCGGGTCGCCGGGGGCAACAGCCTCCAACAGGAAACCCAGGCTTCTCTCATCCCGGCTGCATCCTCCATCTCACCCAGGAGGATCCTGAGGTGTTCCCCATCCAGCTGGGAGACATAGTCTCTCCAGCAGGTCTGGGGTCTGCCTCTGGGTCTTCTCCTGAGGAGTACCGACCCCAACCAGGTGTCATCCAAAGCTAAGAGGAGAGGACTGCCACAGGTAAGGGACTGGCCCCGCCCACACTGGCCCCGCCCACACAAGAGAGGACAAAGGAGGAGGGGCTAGAATAAAACTAGACGGGTGGACTTACGTGTTTCTAACGAGGTTGTTTACGTTACCGTAGAAGCGATTGGTCGTTCAGTCCGATCGGGTCATGGGCATGTGTAGAAGGAACGCTGAGTAGCTTATCGGGACGGGTAGAGATGGTAGAGGGGAGAGGAGAGGGGGTGAGGGTAACCCTAGGGTAACGCTAACCCTGGGCAGAACTCCGAGGGAACTCATCTCGACAGAAAACCAGCTGCTTTTCCATGTTTTCTGTCGTTTTCCGTTTATCCAGGGCTGAGTCGCCCGGGGCAACAGCTTCAGACGGGAAACCCTGGCTTCTCTCACCCCGGCTGCATCCTGAGGTGTTCCCTGTCTAGCGGGTCCGGGGGTCAGCCTCTTGGTCTCCTCCTGGCGGGACAGAACACCTCAGGCATCCTAACCAGACGCTGAACCACTCCGTCTGACCTGGAGGAGGCGTGGCTCTACTCAGAGCTCCTCCCTCTATCTCTGAGTGAGACCCCGCCCACCCTGCGGAGGAATTTCAATGTGCCAAATTTGATTGGCTTTTGATTTGTCATGATTTAAACCAGGAACCTTCAGGACACCGAGCCTCCAGGACCGGATCTTGACACCCGTGCTGTGAGGAATAAGCGGTTCAGAAGAGGAGTGTGTTTATACTGACGTACGTATGTAGTTAAATTTTCCAGGCTCGTTCGGTTCCTTCCTGACGGTGAATTTACGTCTCAAACAATCTTCATATTCAACTCTGAAAAGTGATGAAAGTTAATGTTTAAACAGAAACGTATGAGTTTGAATGAAACGTTTCTGTTCGTGTTGGACTCACTTCCATTCCTCAAAGACCATGACCAGATCTCCGTCTGAAGTCGGTTGGATTTTGTGTTTTGCTATGACGTACTGGTCTTTATCCCTGGCAAACGATTGGTCGGTGCTGGCGAATCCAGTCTCAAACCATTCTCCTTCCAACTGTGATGAAAAGACAGAGACACGTGTTGGAAGAACTAAACACAGGCAGGATACACCCTGAACAAGTCGCCAGTCTGTTACTAGACCACACACACTCATTCCTAGGGGCTGTTTCTCAGCAGCCTAACCTAACAGTGGTTAATTGTGCGTCTTCCGTGTGTTACCACATAGTGTTATGTATCAGTATGAAGAGGAGGTACCACCAGGAATACACCCCTGTACTGATTGGTCACGCTTTGTTTTGAGGCTCACGCACAGAAAGGCTGTTAAATATAGTGTGTTTAAGAATCCCCCCAAAGAAAAACTTGAGAAACGGAGGAGAAAACCCTGACCCCTTCTGTTTCCCAGAGGCAGCGCTCATTAACAGAGAGACCACCCAGGAAGATACTAATGGTGAAAGTACAACATAATCATCTTCAATATTATTTAAAGGTCTCATCTCATGTAAAATAACTCTTTTCACATTGTCTCCTCTGCACACACACACGTTTACAACATGCATTACACCATACTTATGAAAATATATTGATTTGGTGGAGCGCAGTCACAGACCTGGAACTATGAAAGGCCGGGTATCGCTCATCCCCCCGCCCGTCCTGAGAAAGTACAAGCTCCACCCTCTGCTCTCACTGAGCCGCTATTCCTCCGCCCATCTCTGAGCGGGAGGGGGAAGGCGGCCGTAAACCCGTACGTAGCGGTTTGGTAGCGTCTGAAATAAGATTTTATCATGTCGATTCATCAAAAAAGCAAGAAAATAAAAAAGAGGCAGAGCAGAGAACCAGCCTGTATATCGGACGTTGAAAGCCAGTTTGTGAGGGCGTAAGGCCGGAGTGGAGGCGGGTGAGGAGGGAGGGGGGCGTGTGTGAAGTCCGTCCTGGCTACATCAAATGCGTCATACTTTAGACAGCCGCGTCATACTTGTTTGTAACTGGGTACTTCTATGGATCAACCTACCAACCTGTGTTTATACACATACATACTATTTATATGATCCAAACCCTTGATGCAAAAATATCATTTAAAAAAATTAAATATCGGTATTGGTGATATCGGTCTGCTGTTTACTTGGTATCGGATCGATACCAAAGCTTGCGGTATCGCCCACTCTTACCATCCCCTTCCCGACTAACGCCTTCGCCCTCTTCTAATTTGGAAAACTTCCTCCTATTCTACCCTCTGCTTTAATTTGGCACACCTGGTCTCAAACCCTCAGGTGTGTCTTGTTTCCCTCGGGATTATTTAAGCTCTGGTGTCCCTTTCTTTCTTGCTGGATCATTCCTAAACTCTACCATGTCTGGTCCCTCACCCTGCTCCTGGTGCAGCCTGGTGTTCCGGTCCCTCATCCGTTCATTCATATATGTTTAAACATAACTTCTAACAGATGCTGGAGTTTCAGATGTATCCTACCAGACTGGGTTTGAAGTTCGTTGCAGGTGTGGGGTGAGCAGAAACGTTCAGAGAGATGAGCACAACGCCCAGCAGGACGAGCAGAGAAGTCATAGCTGCTGAAGATCAAACCGATGTAGATCTGGAGGTTCTTATGTTGGACCTTCAGTGTGATGAAGCTTTAATAACAGAGAGTGTGTACGTCCTTTCTCTCTCTGACACGTCAACCTTCTTACTGGAACTCTGAAAGTTTTAGAAGGACACGTCACCTCTTTGTTTCAGAGAGACCGGAATGAAAAAAAAACAAGATGTCCGAGCTGTATGACATCAATAAAACATTCTCACATCGTTCTGATTTTCTGTTTTAGGGGGAGACCATGATCCTCGCCTGGAAAAGGGTCAGGGACAGGGTCCTGCCCCAAGTAGAGGAGGTTAAGTATCTCGGGGTCTTGTTCAGAAGTGGGGGAAAGATGGAGCGGGAGATCGACAGGTGGATCGGTGCAGCATCAGCAATAACTAGGACGCTGCATTGATCCATTCTGGTAAAGAGAGAGCTGAGCCGAAAAGAAAAGCTCTTGATTTACAAGTCAATCTACGTTCCTACCCTCACCATGGTAACCAGGATCTACGTTCCTACCCTCACCATGGTAACCAGGATCTACGTTCCTACCCTCACCGTGGTAACCAGGATCTACGATCCTACCCTCACCATGGTAACCAGGATCTACGTTCCTACCCTCACCATGGTAACCAGGATCTACGTTCCTACCCTCACCATGGTAACCAGGATCTACGATCCTACCCTCACCGTGGTAACCAGGATCTACGTTCCTACCCTCACCGTGGGAACCAGGATCTACGATCCTACCCTCACCATGGTAACCAGGATCTACGTTCCTACCCTCACCATGGTAACCAGGATCTACGATCCTACCCTCACCATGGTAACCAGGATCTACGTTCCTACCCTCACCGTGGTAACCAGGATCTACGTTCCTACCCTCACCGTGGTAACCAGGATCTACGATCCTACCCTCACCGTGGTAACCAGGATCTACGTTCCTACCCTCACCGTGGTAACCAGGATCTACGTTCCTACCCTCACCGTGGTAACCAGGATCTACGTTCCTACCCTCACCGTGGTAACCAGGATCTACGTTCCTACCCTCACCATGGTAACCACAATCTAGACCCTACTGTGTCTCCCCTGTTCCCCCAGATGCCTCTTATCATGACCTCAGGGACTCATCACTGATTGGTCGCTGGTGAAGTCAATCAAACGATTAAAACATGAAGAATAAAACTATAAAAAACTGGTATGTGCCCATACCAGCCTGTCTATGCCTGATCCCGTCAGACCTCAGAAGCTAAGCATGCTGGGTCTGGGCAGTACATGGATGTGACCGCTGGAACCCCAGGTGCCACGGTGGGACGGCCGTTGAGATTAAATTGCCGTTGTGTTCCTGGGCAAGACACTTCACCCACATTACCCAGTCTGGATGGTGTGTGTGATTGGTTGGTGATGGTCATAAGGGCCGATGGCACAACATGGCAGCCTCGCTTCTGTCAGTCTGTCCAAGGGCAGCTGTGGGTACAACAGTAGCTTACCAGTACCTGGTATGATGAATGAATAATGAATATGTGAAGCAATCATCCCACCGCCTTCCATCCGCCCTGACCAGGTGTGGATTCAGGATTTTTTTTAAAGGGGGTAGAAGGTGAGGGGGTGTCTGAGGGCATCCTCCTTCTCCCCCCAGAACATTTCAATAAAAATAAGAGTCTTTTTTTTTTTTTTAACCAGTCCTGTCCGGCGTTTTGACAAACAGAATTATGATCTGTATGTCAAGTATTGCTGGACAGTTTTGTTCTACCAGGGTCAGCACCATGAGCCGACCCTGACAAGCTTTATTTGTTTATTTTAAATGCTTTACAATCAAAATATATGTGCTTTCTGTGCTTCTGGACCTGACAGGAATTACTAAGGAGAGGGGCGGGGATAGGTGGGGTGAAAAAGAGGAGGGATAGGGTACAGAAGAAGAAAGGGGGAGAAAGTAAAAAGAAAATCTGAAGTTACAGTATTCTGCATCAAAACCAACCTGCTGGATTATTTTAGGGGAAAAAAAAAGTACAAACAAGAGATTAAACCAGTGATAAAACTGACACATACAACAAAACCTTCTATAGCAAATGATGTACAACACAAATACATGTTACTAGAGTTATAATAATATTGGTTGAAAGCAAGGACCATAGCGGACAGTAAACAGAGTGATATAGTGTGCCAGTGTGAGTGAAAGTACATGCATGCTGCCGATGTGAACCATGTGCTTATTAGGACCAACGGATCCTCACCCGCCCCAAAAGATTGGAACGAGGAAGGCAGAGACACACGCTACCCGGGCCCACGCCCATCCAGATCCCAGGACCCCGAGACCGGGCCGAGGAGCCGCCCACCCACCCAGCAAGGCGCATAGAGAACCCCTACCAGGGTCACCCCAGCACCAAAGGGCACAGGCCAAGAATCATTTTTCTAAATTTAGGACCATATTTTGCCCAAAGTTTATAATAATTAAAGTAGTAAGAACACTTTTTTTGTGAACCAAAAGAGGGGGGAGGGGTGTCGTGCGCCCCATGCCCTCCCTCCTCCCTGGATCCACCCCTGCTGACCGGTATTGCGCTCAAAAGCGACTTGACGCTAAAAAAAAACTACTTGCTAAAAAACTTCCAATCGGAGTCTATCTGAAACAAGACGTCATCAAAATGCGTCTCAATCTCTGTTTCTTGCAGTGAATTTTTTTTAAATTAACATCATATTGTTTCATAAGTTTTATTAATTTTGTTCCTAAAACTTGTTATTTTAGTCTCTCTTTGAATTTTTGTGGATTTTAGAGATTTTTTAAAAGTCACGTAACTCAAGTCGCTTTTGAGCACGACATTAACGACACTTTACGGCAACAATATTTACTTTAATATCTCTGTATACAATCATGTTGTTTACTAAAAAGTGTTTGTTTATTTATTCTTTACTTTTTATTGTGTAATAAATTTTATTTTGTAAATCTTGATTTTATTTTCTTAAGTTTTTTCTGTCTGTTTTTAATTGAGTTTATTGTGTAAAATGTTTTGTTTTCTTTTAAAATTGATTAATTAATGGATTTAAAGATAATTAATAATTACAGCTGCAGTCCTTGTTGCCCCGCCTTCTTACGCATGCGCGGCTTCTTCCAGGTAAGACATCCGGTCAGGTGAGTAAGTGGGCGGAGCGTCATCCAGGTGTGTGAGTCCACTGAGATTCACGCCGCTAATCTCCTGGGATTTAATCCCGACTCTCTCTGTCTGTGTGTTTGTGTGTGCACGCGCGTGCGTTTAGAGATGTCAACACACACACACCAGCTTCCTAACGCAGGTAAGTTCACCTGTGTGACGTCACACTTCCGCATTCTTCAGTTTAAACTTGTAAACATTGAAGTTAGATTTTTTATTATTTATTTTTTAATGGCGGTTAAAAAATTACCTCTAGAAGTGTGTGTGTGGGGGGGGGGTAAGAGGCAGGGTACACCCCGAACAGGTCGCCAGTCTTTCACAGATGAATCATAGATTCATAGTGATGATGACTTCCGATTCATCCCACAGCGTTCCAGAGGACAGCTCCGGACCCGTCTCACCCGTACTACGACGTGGCCCGGCATGGCATCATCCAGGTCTCAGGTCGGTACACGTAACGCCTGCAGATGCAGCCGTTTGCAGACGGTGAGGAGTAAAGAGGAGGAGGAAAAGGTGGAGAGGTGGAGGTTTGAAGATTAGTCAGAGTAAAACAGAGTACATGTGTGTGAATGAGAGGGATCCAAATGGAAAAGTGAGGTTACAGGGAGAAGAGATAAAGAAGGTGGAAGATTTTAAGTATCTAGGATCAACAGTCCAGAGCAATGGAGAGTGTGGAAAAGAGGTGAATAAGCATGTGCAGGCAGGCTGGAACGGGTGGAGAAAAGTATCAGGTGTGATGTGTGATAGAAGAGTTTCAGATAAAATGAAAGGAAAAGTGTACAAAACCGTGGTGAGAGCGGCCATGCTGATTGGTCTAGAGACAGTGTGGTGAGAGCGGCCATGCTGATTGGTCTAGAGACAGTGTGGTGAGAGCGGTCATGCTGATTGGTCTAGAGACAGTGTGGTGAGAGCGGTCATGCTGATTGGTCTAGAGACAGTGTGGTGAGAGCAGCCATGCTGATTGGTCTAGAGACAGTGTGGTGAGAGCGGCCATGCTGATTGGTCTAGAGACAGTGTGGTGAGAGCGGTCATGCTGATTGGTCTAGAGACAGTGTGGTGAGAGCAGCCATGCTGATTGGTCTAGAGACAGTGTGGTGAGAGCGGCCATGCTGATTGGTCTAGAGACAGTGTGGTGAGAGCGGTCATGCTGATTGGTCTAGAGACAGTGTGGTGAGAGCGGTCATGCTGATTGGTCTAGAGACAGTGTGGTGAGAGCGGTCATGCTGATTGGTCTAGAGACAGTGTGGTGAGAGCGGTCATGCTGATTGGTCTAGAGACAGTGTCACTGATTCAAAGACAGGAAACAGAGATGTTTGTATCAGAGATGAAGATGCTGAGGATCTCTCTGGGAGTGACCAGGATGGACAGGATCAGAGGAACAGCACATGTTAGAGGTTTTAAAGTCAGAGAGGTCAGACTGAGATGGTTTGGACATGTGCAGAGGAGAGAGAGAGAGTACATCAGAAGCAGGATGCTGGATTTGGAACGACCAGGAAAGAGGACTAGAGGAAGACCAAAGAGGATGCAGCAGATAGGGTTAGATGGAAGAAACTGACTTGATGAGGCGCCCTGTGAAGGGAAATAATGGAACGAGAAGAAGACCGCCAGGATCTCCGTCATCTGGTGAGGTGTTCCCTCCCACCAGGAGGAGACTAAGAGGCAGATCCCGGACCTGCTGGAGAGACTATGTCTCACAGCTGGACAGAGAACACCTCAGGATCCTCCAGGGTGAGATGGAGGATGTTGCCATGGTGAGGAAAGCCTGGGCTTCCCGTCTGAGGCTGTTGCCCCCGGCGACCCGGTCCTGGATAAGAGGAAGACGACGGAAGGTTTTCAGAAAAAAAAAATTTGTTAAAAAAAAAAAAAAAAGATTCATTAAAAACTAGAAAAAAAAAAAAACTAGGGTTGAGGTTTGAAACCCTGTTCTTTCTGTGTGTAGTTTGCATGTTCTACTTGTGTATGTGTCGGTTTTCTCTGGTTGCCTTCAAAAACAAACATGATAGGTCGATTTGTCCTAGGAATGAGTGTGTGTTCGTGTGTGTGTGTGTGTGGCCCTGCAACAGGCTGGCGACCTGTTCAGGGTGTACCCTGCCTCAGCCCCGTGAAGTTGGCTCCTCTTAAAAAAAAATATAAACAAAAAATATGTCAATCGTTTGTGCTTTTTAATTTTTTTTAGATATTCACTAAAGGTCAATCTGAGGTCATCCAGCCCCTCATTTTGTATGTGTAGAACATGCAAACTGCACAAAGAAAGACCCGCCCTTATCCCCACCTATGACTTGAACCCCTGACCTTCTAGCTGTGAGCCCACCGTCCATCACCTGTAAAAATAAACACGTTCTTTTTCTTCAGGAGACGATCTTTACGGCAGGAAGCTGATCGTCTTCAGCAGCTGCTGTCTCCCTCCGTCCCACCAGCTGGACCACCACCGCCTGCTGGAGTAGGTGTACCACCCGCCCCGCCTCGCCCTGCCTCGCCCCGCCTTGCCCTGCCTCAGGTAGGACCCGCTGTTCACTCTCCTCTGGTTGTGCAGGTACCTGAAGTTCACACTGGACCAGTACGTGGAGATGGATTACATCCTGGTTTACTTCCACCACGGCCTGAGGAGCAACAACAAGCCGTCTGTCAAGTGGCTACGGGAGGCGTACGGACAGTTCCAACGCAAGTAAGACCCGCCCACCCCACATAAGACCCGCCCACTCCACATACAGACAGTTACAACGCAAGTAAGACCCGCCCACTCCACATAAGACCCGCCCCCTCCACATACAGACAGTTACAACGCAAGTAAGACCCGCCCACTCCACATAAGACCCGCCCCCTCCACATACAGACAGTTCCAACGCAAGTAAGACCCGCCCCCTCCACATAAGACCCGCCCACTCCCCATACAGACAGTTACAACGCAGGTAAGACCCGTCCCCTCCACATAAGACCCGCCCCTTCCACATACAGACAGTTACAACGCAAGTAAGACCCGCCTACTCCACATAAGACCCGCCCACTCCACATACAGACAGTTCCAACGCAAGTAAGACCCGCCTACTCCACATAAGAC
>LR738562.1:685000-725000 GCA_902685375.1 Neostethus bicornis
TCTGAGCCTCTTGGAGAAGGAGCTCCGTTGTTCGTCCAGGAGTGCGTAGAGAGGATGGTCAGGGTTATCCATGATGGTAGAGAGGATGGTCAGGGTTATCCATGATGGTAGAGAGGATGGTCAGGGTTATCCATGATGGTAGAGAGGATGGTCAGGGTTATCCATGATGGTAGAGAGGATGGTCATGGTTATCCATGATGGTAGAGAGGATGGTCAGGGTTATCCATGATGGTAGAGAGGATGGTCAGGGTTATCCATGACGGTAGAGAGGATGGTCAGGGTTATCCATGATGGTAGAGAGGATGGTCATGGTTATCCATGATGGTAGAGAGGATGGTCAGGGTTATCCATGACGGTAGAGAGGATGGTCAGGGTTATCCATGACGGTAGAGAGGATGGTCAGGGTTATCCATGATGGTAGAGAGGATGGTCAGGGTTATCCATGATGGTAGAGAGGATGGTCAGGGTTATCCATGATGGTAGAGAGGATGGTCAGGGTTATCCATGATGGTAGAGAGGATGGTCAGGGTTATCCATGACGGTAGAGAGGATGGTCATGGTTATCCATGATGGTAGAGAGGATGGTCAGGGTTATCCATGATGGTAGAGAGGATGGTCAGGGTTATCCATGATGGTAGAGAGGATGGTCAGGGTTATCCATGATGGTAGAGAGGATGGTCAGGGTTATCCATGATGGTAGAGAGGATGGTCATGATTGTCCATGATGGTAGAGAGGATGGTCATGATTGTCCATGTTTGTTCAGTGACCTCCTCTCTACCACTGCCTCAAGTGAGTCCTGTTTGCTGCCAATGACTCACTCAGTCAGTCACTCGGTTTCTGTTTGTCTTTGGTCTGTGTTTGGTCCCGTTCTGGATATGTGACTTTGTGCGCTCTTTGGACATCGTTTTGGACTGCATTGTTTTACTTCGGACAGCTGTTTTTAAGCTAGCTGTTTTTTGGTTTCAACGGCTCGCTCTCCATTTTCCTGGTCATGGAGTCGTCCCTCTTTTTTAGCGTGAACTCAGCCAGCAGTTAGCTCTTGGAACCAGATCCATCGTGGCTGGAGGAGTCGGTCACAGAAAACAACAGAATTAACATTTCAAGTCCCAGCTTGTTTGTTTACATCTACTTCCTGGTTGATGACATCATGTGAAAGCCAATAAAATGTCATGTTTTTTTAAATACCGTCTCTTTTTTTTTCAGTTTAAATCACATTAATGATGTAGAAAACTAAACAAACCGATGGATTGCACCTTAACATTAAAAAAAAACTATTGTTACTGATGGATGCATCCAATATGGCCGACTTCCGGGGTTTTGTCACGTGGGTGCAACCCCACAGCTAGCTCCCCACGGCTGTATTATCTAACATGCATGTTGTACAGGTGTTGGCGTGTCCTAACGGTCGTTTCTTCCAGGTGTAGCCAGTAGTCTGCGGGTATCCAGATGTAAAGAGCTGCTTGAAACTCTTCCTGAACTCAACTTCCTGCTGCTGAAATACCTCATGTGTTTCCTTCACACGGTGAGTTTAAGACACGTGAGGATCCTACCTCATCTACCACGTAGATCCTGGTTACCATGGTGAGGGTGGGAACGTAGATCCTGGTTACCATGGTGAGGGTGGGAACGTAGATCTTGGTTACCATGGTGAGGGTGGGAACGTAGATCCTGGTTACCATGGTGAGGGTAGGAACGTAGATCCTGGTTACCATGGTGAGGGTAGGAACATAGATCCTGGTTACCATGGTGAGGGTAGGAATGTAGATCCTGGTTACCATGGTGAGGGTAGGAACATAGATCCTGGTTACCATGGTGAGGGTAGGAACATAGATCCTGGTTATCATGGTGAGGGTAGGAATGTAGATCCTGGTTACCATGGTGAGGGTAAACAGTGGGCGGGCAGGGTGCACGTGCCTCCTTCTCTAACGTGGTTACCTGTGTCTCGTCATCCCAGGTGTCCCAGGAGAGCATCAGTAACAAGATGAACCCGTCTAACTTGGCCTGTGTTTTTGGAGTGAACCTGCTTTGGCCTCCGCAGGGCTCCATCTCTCTGAGCGATCTGACCCCCATCAACGTCTTCACAGAGATCCTCATCGAACATTTTCACACCGTCTTTAATGCCCGCTGCCCACCTGCACAGGTACTGCCCTGATACCCCCTGCACTGCCCTGATACCCCTAGCACTGCCCTGATACCACCGCCTTCACCAAGAGGAAATCTGTTACGTTTTAATCTGAAAAGATTTTAATCTCAGAAATAAAATCATATTTTTAATACAAGAAGAGTTTTTTTTTTTTTTTTATCATTAAGTAAATTTAAGAAAATAAAAGTCAGAATAAAGTTTTTAAAGCAGTTTTAAATTCAATAATAATCTGAAAATTGGGCTGAACGGTGGCCTCACAGCTAGAAGGTCAGGGGTTCCAGTCCCAGAGTGGAGGCGAGGCTTGACACCCTAGCCTTTCTATGTGTAGTTTGGATGTTCTCCCTGTGTATGTGTGGGTTTACTCCAAAAACATACATGTTAGGTTGATTGGCTGCTAGGAATGAGTGTGTGTGTGTGTGTGTAGGCCCTGCAACAGACTGGTGACCTGTTCAGTGTGTATCCTGCCTCTCATCTTGAATCAGCAGGGATAGGCTCCATCACCTCCGTGACCCCATAAAGGATAAACGGTTCAGAAGACGAATGAATAAAAAATATTCACCAGTTTTTTTAAATTAATTTAAATCGGAGTCCTTTTATTTCCGTCCACCAGGTGTCAGTGTTTCCCTGAATGAAGGTTAAAGCGTAAAAATGATGATAAAAGAAGAAAAACTGTTTTGATTTTAATCAGTGAAAATAAACAATTTAAGCTTCTTTAAAATCAGAAAAAAATCAAAACAAACATTTAACGGAAACTTTATTTCATTTTTTTTCTTTTCTAAGGATGAAAAAAAAAATTTCCAAAAGGAATTAAATTACATTTGAACAGGAAGTGATGTCATCAGATTTCCAAAAAAAAAATTCCAAAAGGAATTAAATTACATTTGAACAGGAAGTGATGTCATCAGACTTTCATTTTGAAGGAACTCAGGCACAGATTTTTAAACTTATAAATCTTTTTCTCGTCATCCTTTAATCACTGCGATCGGACGCAGTTTGATGGCTTTCCGGCTGATCCCGGCAGCGTGACACGTTTCTACCACGTCCGTCACGTTTTTATACGACTCCGGAGCCTGAAAGTAAAGCAGACCATGGTTTGATTCCTGCTGACCCTAACCCTACCCCCCCTCCATCCATCCTCACCTCCTCCATCACCAGCTTAGGAGACGCTACCCTGATGGCGATGCCCTGGTCAGCCAGACGGTCCAGAACATCCTGGAAGTCCAGGTTCCTGCGGGACTTTGCCCGGGACAGCGCGCGGCCCTGTAGGGGGCATAAGAGGAGGGCGTGAGGGGTTTAATTAAGATCCAAGAAAGATAACGAGCTTCCTTCCTCTTCTGGGTCTTTATTGTTTACTTTTTCTTAAAATATGGAACAAAAACAACCAATAAATGTCTGAATACAAACAAACAAAAAACACCCGTAGATTTTATAATTTACATACTGATGAAATCATCATTATATGGTTGCCATGGAGGAGGGGGAGGGGGTGACACGGTGCCTTCACAGCTAGAAGATCAGGGATTCAAACACTGGGTGGGGGCGAGGTTTGAATCACTGTTCTTTCTGTGTGTAGTTTGCATGTTCTTCTTGTGTATTTGTGTGAGGGTTTTCTCCTGCCCTCCAAAAACATACATGTTAGGTTGATCGGCTGCTAGGAATGAGTGTGTGTGTGTGTGTCCCTCCTACAGACTGGCGACCTGTTCGGGGTGTACCCTGCCTCTCCTATCACTATGTGACTGAATGATTGGTTGCCATGGTTTCCATCGTCCATAAAGAAGTTTCTTAATCAGCAGTTTGAGTTTTTTTTTTTCTGAAATGTAACGTGTTATTTTTAAGGGTGGACGTGTTCGTACCGCTCCGTGACAGGTGGTTCCAAACGTCTCCGTCATGCCCTGCTCGGTGCCCGTCAGGACGTAGCTGCAGGTCCCCATCGTGCCTCCGATCAGAACCGGCTGACCCGTTAGCTGCAAGAACAGAAACAAGCAGAAAGTCCGGCTTCTGATGCTTTAATGAACAAACAATCAAAACATTTATTTATTTATTTTTAACCAGGAAGTCTGATTCACAACGACAACCTGGAGGCGGAGCTCGGAGCTCCGCCTCCAGGTCCAGAGAAGATGATTTAACCTTTAAGCCCAGTCGTTGATATGAGTCAACCATCCAGACGTATGAGTATTTAAATCAACCGACGGTGGCACAGTGGGTAGGCTTGAAACACTGGTCTCTCTGTGTGTAGTCTGCATGTTCTCCTTGTGTCTGTGTAGGTTTTCTCTGGTTTCCTCCATAAACATACATGTTAGGTTGATTGGCTCTGAGGAATGAGTGAGTGTGTGTGTGTGTGGCTTAACGGCAGACTGGCGACCTGTTCGGCGTGTACCCAGCCTCTCGCCTCAGCCAGTATGTGCTGCGCCACCCCGTAAGGCAGCAGTCCTGGAGGGCCGGTGTCCCTGCAGGTTTTCCATGTCTTCCTGGTTCCATCCAGCTGATGCAGTGAAATCAACAGCCAATCAGATTTGGCACAGTGACTCGTTAACCTGGATCAGGTGTGTAGATGTAAGAACACATGTAAAACCTGCAGGGGCACTGAGTGTGACACCCCTGCTGTAAGGGGTAGACGGTTAAGAAGGGGACTGACTGGTTGCAGTGTGGTACAGTGCTGTTTGAAACAGCACCCTCGTGTGGTGACCGATGATTTAAGATCATAAATGTAGTCGTGTTGGCGTTGATCGGTGGGTGAGGGTCAGAAAAGGTCTGGTTTTATCTTTAAGTGGCATAAAAAAGAAGGTAGACATGTTTTTATCACTTCCTTTTTTGACCTACTTCCTGTTTTATTTCTTGATTCAGCAAAATCTCTTCAAGCTGTTTCATGAGCTCGCTTTTATTTTGAAATTTCACAGCTTTTAGTTGAAAAATACATTAAATTTTAAGTTTTATTTTTGCGTCTAAAATAAAAGTTCTGATTGGACGGAGCTCCTGGATTACCTGGTAGTCGACGGGGATGAGCGGGTGGTGCGGGGGGAAAGCTCGGGTGGAACCTTTACGGTGAACCAGCAGCGTCCTCTGCTTCCCGTCCACCATGTGCTCCTCCACCTTAGCGATGTTGTGAGACACGTCGTAGATGACGTGCATGTCCAGATCATCCGGTGTCGTACCGAACACCTTAGAAAAGGCCTGAAAGAAAAACGTAGATCCTTGTTACCATGGTGAGGGTAGGAACGTGGATCCTAGTTACCATGGTGAGGGTAGGAACGTAGATCCTAGTTACCATGGTGAGGGTAGGAACGTAGATCCTGGTTACCATGGTGAGGGTAGGAACGTAGATCCTGGTTACCATGGTGAGGGTAGGAACGTGGATCCTAGTTACCATGGTGAGGGTAGGAACGTAGATCCTAGTTACCATGGTGAGGGTAGGAACGTGGATCCTAGTTACCATGGTGAGGGTAGGAACGTAGATCCTGGTTACCATGGTGAGGGTAGGAACGTGGATCCTAGTTACCATGGTGAGGGTAGGAACGTAGATCCTGGTTACCATGGTGAGGGTAGGAACGTGGATCCTAGTTACCATGGTGAGGGTAGGAACGTAGATCCTAGTTACCATGGTGAGGGTAGGAACGTGGATCCTAGTTACCATGGTGAGGGTAGGAACGTAGATCCTGGTTACCATGGTGAGGGTAGGAACGTGGATCCTAGTTACCATGGTGAGGGTAGGAACGTAGATCCTAGTTACCATGGTGAGGGTAGGAACGTGGATCCTAGTTACCATGGTGAGGGTAGGAACGTAGATCCTGGTTACCATGGTGAGAGTAGGAACGTAGATCCTGGTTACCATGGTGAGGGTAGGAACGTAGATCCTGGTTACCATGGTGAGGGTAGGAACGTAGATCCTAGTTACCATGGTGAGGGTAGGAACGTGGATCCTAGTTACCATGGTGAGGGTAGGAACGTAGATCCTGGTTACCATGGTGAGGGTAGGAACGTAGACCCTGGTTACCATGGTGAGGGTAGGAACGTAGATCCTGGTTACCATGGTGAGGGTAGGAACGTAGATCCTGGTTACCATGGTGAGGGTAGGAACGTAGATCCTGGTTACCATGGTGAAGGTAGGAACGTAGATCCTGGTTACCACGGTGAGGGTAGGAACGTAGATCCTGGTTACCACGGTGAGGGTAGGAACGTAGACCCTGGTTACCATGGTGAGGGTAGGAACGTAGATCCTGGTTACCATGGTGAGGGTAGGAACGTAGACCCTGGTTACCATGGTGAGGGTAGGAACGTAGATCCTGGTTACCATGGTGAAGGTAGGAACGTAGATCCTGGTTACCACGGTGAGGGTAGGAACGTAGATCCTGGTTACCACGGTGAGGGTAGGAACGTAGACCCTGGTTACCATGGTGAGGGTAGGAACGTAGACCCTGGTTACCATGGTGAGGGTAGGAACGTAGACCCCCCGGCTTATGTTTGTAGTGGGTAAGTAGTAGTTATCCTCAAACAGGAATTACTGTAGTAGCGTCGTGCGTACCTGTCTGGTGAGGAAGGTCATGGATGAGCGGTTGACCCAGGCGTAGTTACCCGCTGCCGCCATGCCCTTCAGGTAGTCCTGCCCCTCCTGGGAGTTGATCCGGGCGCAGGCTAGCTGCCGGTCGTTCACCGTGATCTTATCGCGCTTCATCGCCTTCTCCATGGCAACCAGGGCATCTGAAACATCAGTCGTGTGTGAGGAACCGTCTAACCAATCCGTGCGCAGCGTGGATCGTACCTGTGGCGACTTGGTGTCCGAGGCCGCGGCTGCCGCTGTGGATCATCACACACACCTGACCTCGGTGGTCCACGCCCATCTTACGAGCCGCGTAGTCGTCGTAGATTTCATCAACTACCTGGATCTCTGCGTAGTGGTTGCCCGCTCCAAGGGTTCCCAGCTGTGAGACACACAACACAAAAAAAACAGTTTTAACTCCTCGTAGGCCGCATTGCACCTCAGCAGCCAGCCCTGACACCAAACTGGGGGTGCAAACGCCGACCTATGCCTCCTCTCGTTATGTTTGAACGGGTTAGGGTTACCCTCACCCCCTCTACCCTCCCCTCTACCATCTCTACCCATCCAGATGAGCTACTCAGCGTTCCTTCTGCACATGCCCACGACCCAATCGGACCAAATGCTTCTAAGCTAACATAAACAACCTCGTTAGGAACGCGGGAGCATGATTGGATGAGGTACCATCTCGTCTCAACCCGTCTAGTTTTATTCTAGCCCCTCCCCCTTTGGTCTCCTGTGTGGGCGGGGCCAGTGCCTTACCTGTGGCAGTCCTCTCTTCTTAGCTTTAGACGACACCTTGTTGGGGTCGGCCTGCAGCATGCGCCCGTACTCCTCACAGTGCTCCTTATCCTCCGCCCAGGCGTACCCCTCCCTCAGAGACCAGTCCACGCCCATCTCTAGCGCCTCCTCCAGGTCTCTGCAGGAAAGTGCATAAATTTTATGATCATTGAAACACAAAAGAATTAAAAAAACTACAGTTTAAGACTCAACGAGATCCAGAGTGAGACCGAGGTTCCATTCCATCGTCTTCTGCTTATCCGGGGTCGGGTCGCCAGGGGCGACACCCTCAGATGGGAAGCCCAGGTTTCTCTCACCCCGGCTGGATCCTCCAGCTCACACAGGAGGATCCTGAGGTGTTCCCTGTCCAGCTGTGAGACATAGTCTGTCCAGGAGGTCCAGGGTCTGCCTCTGGGTCTCCCCCTGGTGGGACGGAACACCTCACCAGCGAGGTAGGCATCCTAACCAGATGCCCGGACCACCCAGTCTGGCTCCTCTCAATCCGGAGGAAGAACAGCTCAACTCTAAGCTCCTCCCAGATGGCAGAGCTCCTCCTATCTCGAGAGAGAGCCCGCCCATCCCTCAGAGGAAGATGATTTCAGCCGCTTGGATCCGACTACTGAGTAGTTGACGTGTGCCCATCCGTTCTCTCTCTCTCACCCAGTCCCGTTGGCATTAGATTTTTGTGTGTGTGTGTTACACGAGCCTTACCTTGCCCCCATGGGGATGACCCCCTTCGAGCCAACGCCCACCGGTATGTGGTCAAACAGCGACTGGGCGAGCTGCTCCTTCACCGGCTGGACGTCTCGCTCGTCCAGATTGGTTCTCAGCAGCCGCACGCCGCAGTTAATGTCGAAGCCCACGCCGCCTACGCACACACACACACACACACACACACACACACACACACACACACACACACGTGTTTATTAATACTTAAATGTTTTGTTTATTTTGATCTTATTGTTCACTGTTGCCATGACAATGAAGATTGTCATCGGCGCCCACTTCTAAGTCACACTGCTGCGGCCCCTCCTCCCGTCGTCTTACCAGGAGACACCACAGACTCCGGGTCGTCCGTGTCGAAGGCGGCCATGTTTCCGATGGCGAACCCGTACCCGGAGTGGACGTCCGGTAGCCCGATGGACTTCTGTACACAGTCAGAGAAGGCGGTGAGAGTTCCCACGCTCCGTGAAAGCATCGAAGACCCCCGCAGCCCCAACACTTACATGCACGATGCCGGGCAGCGCCGCCACGTTGCCGATCTGTTTCATGGCCGGCAGGAAGCCGCCCACACCTGGAGGAGCAGAGGACGGGTGAGAGGAGGGAGTGGCAGGGCGGTGGGCGTGGCGGCTTACCTCCTCCTCTGCAGGCGTTCCGAAGCTCCTCAAACATCAACGCCTCCAGTGAATCGTTCACGTAAAAGTTACCCTCGACCTGCAGGAGAGACGAAGCTTCACTAACGAGCACTAACGAGTTTTAACGACACACAAAATGACAAGATTTTCAGAAAATTTACGCTTTTTATTTTTTTACAATTTTTGATATTCAGTATTTTTCTTCCCAATTTTTTTTCTTGTGAAAATTTGACCAAATTTTTTATTATTATTATTTTTTTTTTATAGAAATTTTTCAAAATTTTGGCTTTTTTTTCCACAGCTTTTTATTTTTGGCAAATTTCTAAAAATTTGAACAATATTTTTATTTAATTATTTAATTATTATTATTTTTTTTACTCAATTTGTACTTCTTTTTTTTTTTTTTTTGCAAAATTTTCACCACTTTTTTTTTTTTTTTTACTTTTTTTGTTTATGAATATTGTTAAAGTTTTGGGTTTATTTTTTCTTTCAAAACAGGACTTTTTTTTGCAAATTTGCCCAAATTTTTACAAAATTCTTGAATATTTTCAACATTTTCTATTTTTAAAAATATTCTAAATGAAAATAAACTAAAGTTTAAAGTGACATGAAACGTGTTTAAATGGAGATGCTAACATGTTTACCTTCATGTTTGGAACAAAACCTTTTTTAATTCTCCAACAGTTTGAAGAAAGTTTCTCCAGAAACTGTAGCTCATCGTTGTAGCTGCGGCTCATGGTTCCGGTTGTACGGATCGTACCGGTCCGGTTAAAAACCTCCTGTTAGCTTCACTGTTAGCCTCACTGCTAACACATCGATACCTGGAGTCAAATATTTTACTCTAAAAATTGAAACATTTCTAGAAAAATTTGATCTTTTTTTTTTTTTTTTAAATCAAATTCACAAGGAAGATTTTTTAAATTATTTTTAAACAAAAATTTGCTCAATTTTATTTAACATAGAACGTCGGTATCGATCTGTTGGCTTAAAATTAATGGTATCGACACGACAGAAAGGGAATATCGTCTTTTTGTGGTACGGAAGCCGAGAAATAAACTTAGAAAAGCGAAAATAAAGTTTATTTTGTTTTTTTTGTTTTGAATGAAGGCGTTTTGTAATGACGCCTTCATTACAAAAAAAAAACAAAAAACAAGCAGCAGCATACGACTGGGAAAAGAATATGTAGCATATGTTTTTAATGTTTTTTTTTTTTTTAAATAAATCAACTTTTTAAATTTTTTTTGCGTTTTTTTTAAAAAAAGCCTTAATTATTTATACAACCCTTTGCGTGAAAAAGTCTCTTTTGTTTCCGTAGTTGTAGTTTTTTGCATCGGGAAGTGACATCACGTCATCCCGGAAGTGAAGAAAATAAACAGAAAACTGTTTTGCAGAAAATAGAAGAAAAAAAAGATAAAATGAGCAAAAAATCTTCAGGTTTGTGTTTTTTATTCTTTTTAAATAAAACCATTTGTGATTTGTTTCATTTTTAAACGTATTTGAAGTGTTTTTGAGTTACTTTTACTTTTAAACGGTTATTCAGCGTTTTTATTTTTTATGAAACAGAAACTAATTTTTTTAAACTTTATGATTAAAAGTTCATTTATTTTTATTTTGTTTGTTTTTGTAAAAATTCCTAAAATTGATTTTATTTCCGTTTTTAACGCGTTAAAAAAAGATTAAAATTTATTTTTAAAAATTTAACTGAAAACTTAGACGTTTTTTGTTTAAAAAAATCTTTTAAAAATAATTAAAATGGTTTCTGATTTAATTTTTTTTTTTGCATTTGTTAAAATAAAATTTTATTCCATTTTATTTTGTTTGAGAAATTTTTAAAAATTTCACAAAGAATTTTTAGAAGTTTCAGAAAATTAGAAAAATTTCACGGAAATTTGTGTAAAGTTTTTAAATTAAAAAAAAAATTATAAACATTTCAAACAAAAAAATGAAAAGAAGCAAAAACATAAAGATTTGTAAAAAATAAAAAAAAGTCACAGTTTGAAATTTTTTACATTAACAAAAATTTTTACAAATTTTGTCAATTTATATATAAAAAAAAAAAAAAATTCAAAATTTCCGAAAATATTTTTTCGGAAATAAAAAATAAAAGTTGCAAAACATTCACAAGAATATGTCAAAGTTTTTTATGTTTTTAAAACTTATTTGACTTGTTTTGTTGATTCTTGAAACAAAAACACTTTTTGTTTTTCTGTTGTTTGTTTTTATTTAACTGGAGGAAGTTATTTTTCATCCAAACACTGACTTCCTGCACGGACGGTTCGATGCTGCGTCCTGATTATTGCAGACGCTGCACCGTCCTTCCCCAGAAGGGATCGATGCTGCGTCCTGATTATTGAAGACGCTGCACCGTCCTTCCCCAGGAGGGATCGATGCTGCGTCCTGATTATTGAAGACGCTGCACCGTCCTTCCCCAGGAGGGATCGATGCTGCGTCCTGATTATTGAAGACGCTGCACCGTCCTTCTCCTGGAGGGATCGATGCTGCGTCCTGATTATTGAAGACCCTGCACCGTCCTTCCCCAGAAGGGATCGATGCTGCGTCCTGATTATTGAAGACGCTGCACCGTCCTTCCCCAGGAGGGATCGATGCTGCGTCCTGATTATTGAAGACGCTGCACCGTCCTTCCCCTGGAGGGATCGATGCTGCGTCCTGATTATTGAAGACGCTGCACCGTCCTTCCCCAGGAGGGATCGATGCTGCGTCCTGATTATTGAAGACGCTGCACCGTCCTTCCCCTGGAGGGATCGATGCTGCGTCCTGATTATTGCAGACGCTGCACCGTCCTTCCCCAGGAGGGATCGATGCTGCGTCCTGATTATTGAAGACGCTGCACCGTCCTTCCCCTGGAGGGATCGATGCTGCGTCCTGATTATTGAAGACGCTGCACCGTCCTTCTCCTGGAGGGATCGATGCTGCGTCCTGATTATTGAAGACGCTGCACCGTCCTTCCCCTGGAGGGATCGATGCTGCGTCCTGATTATTGAAGACGCTGCACCGTCCTTCCCCTGGAGGGATCGATGCTGCGTCCTGATTATTGAAGACGCTGCACCGTCCTTCCCCAGGAGGGATCGATGCTGCGTCCTGATTATTGAAGACGCTGCACCGTCCTTCCCCAGGAGGGATCGATGCTGCGTCCTGATTATTGAAGACGCTGCACCGTCCTTCCCCTGGAGGGATCGATGCTGCGTCCTGATTATTGAAGACGCTGCACCGTCCTTCCCCAGGAGGGATCGATGCTGCGTCCTGATTATTAAAGACGCTGCACCGTCCGTCCCCAGGCTTCACCTCTCCACGTGGTTTTTCAGGATGAATCTACGGGTTCGGATCAACCATCAGACCAGCAAGGTTCACCTGGGGTCAGTGGAAGCCCGTCTGAGCGACCTGGAAGAGCTGATCAGAGAGACTCTGCTGTACTCTCATGGACTCAGGTGAGGATCCTGGTTTAAAGGGTCCCGGTCTCCGTTTCACCTCCGTCTCCCCCTCTACAGCCCCTCCACCGAGTTCAGCTTGTCTCTGAACGGCTCGGAGCTGCTGATGGACTCGGAACAGACTCTGACTTCCTGCGGCATCGTCCCCGGGGACCTGATCTGCGTCCTGCTGCCCGAGCCGGCCGCCATGGAGACCTGCGACCCGTCCAACACGGCGCCCCCTATTGACAGCCAGAAACTGGAACAGGTGAGAGGGAAGGTTCTAATGACGGTGCAGTCATTCATACCTGATGATGGGAGCAGCCGTGCATGGCGCATCCCACCACCATCTGGAGCAGTCAGGGGCTCAGTGTCTTGCTCGAGGACACCTCGGCATGCTCTCTGGGCGTGGGGCATCGAACCAGCGACCTTCCGGTTACAGGATGGTCGCTTTGCCCACCGAGCCATCCTTCCCCCCGGAGAGGTTTAGACTTCTGAATGTGATAGAAGGATCCTGAGAACTGGTTCTAAATAAACAAACACACAGCAACAAGGTCAGGGTTCGAGTCCAGAGTAGGGGGCAAGGCTTGAATCACTGGTCTTTCTGTGTGTAGTTTACATGTTCTCCTGTGTATGTGTGGGTTTTCTCTGGTTTTCTCCAAAAACATACATGTTAGGTTGATTGGCTGCTAGGAATGAGTGTGTGTGTGGATGGTTATGTTTGTGTGTGTGTGGCCCAGCAACAACTGGCGACCTGATCGAGGTGTACCCTACCTCTGACTCTCAAATAGACGGTATAGGCTCCGCCCCCCTCCACGACTCCATCAGGTATAAACGGTTCAGAAGATGAACTCGTTCTCAGGTTCTTTCTATCAGATTAAAAATGATGGAAGTGGAAACGTCTCGATCGTCAAACACGATGTCCTGAAGAGACTTTAAGACTTAAAACAGGACTTCATTAAAACTTCATGTAGTTTAAAATCATTTAATACGGTGAGCTGTCTTAATGACGCTTCACGACTCCTCAACGACTCATCCAGACAACTCATCACGACGACTCATCCAAACGACTCATCCCAACGACTCATCCAAACGACTCATCCCAACGACTCGTCCCGACGACTCGTCCAAACGACTCATCCGGACAACTCATCCCGACGACTCATCCAAACGACTCATCCCGACGACTCATCCAAACGACTCATCCCGACGCCTCATCCAAACGACTCATCCAAACGACTCATCCAAACGACTCATCCCGACGCCTCATCCAAACGACTCATCCCAACGACTCATCCAAACAACTCATCCAAACGACTCATCCCAACGACTCATCCAAACGACTCATCCCGACGACTCATCCAAACGACTCATCCCGACGCCTCATCCAAACGACTCATCCCAACGACTCATCCAAACGACTCATCCAGACAACTCATCCCGACGACTCATCCAAACGACTCATCACCACGACTCATCCAAACGACTCATCCCGACGACTCATCCAAACGACTCATCCAAACGACTCATCCCGATGCCTCATCCAAACGACTCATCCAAACGACTCATCCCGACGCCTCATCCAAACGACTCATCCCAACGACTCATCCAAACGACTCATCCAGACAACTCATCCCGACGACTCATCCAAACGACTCATCACCACGACTCATCCAAACGACTCATCCCGACGACTCATCCAAACGACTCATCCCGATGCCTCATCCAAACGACTCATCCAAACGACTCATCACGACGACTCATCCAAACGACTCATCCCGACGCCTCATCCAAACGACTCATCCAAACGACTCATCCCGACGCCTCGACTCCTCGTCCTGACGATGCTTCATGACTCCTTAACGACTCATCCCGATGCCTCGACTCCTCGTCTTGACGATGCTTCATGACTCCTTAACGACTCATCCCGATGCCTCGTCTCCTCGTCTTGACGATGCTTCATGACTCCTTAACGACTCATCCCGATGCCTCGTCTCCTCGTCTGCTTCATGACTCCTTAACGACTCATCCCGACGCCTCATCCAAACGATGCCTCGACTCCTCGTCCTGACGATGCTTCATGACTCCTTAACGACTCATCCCGATGCCTCGACTCCTCGTCTTGACGATGCTTCACGACTCCTTAACGACTCATCCCGATGCCTCGACTCCTCGTCTTGACGATGCTTCACGACTCCTTAACGACTCATCCCGATGCCTCGACTCCTCGTCTTGACGATGCTTCACGACTCCTTAACGACTCATCCCGATGCCTCGACTCCTCGTCTTGACGATGCTTCATGACTCCTTAACGACTCATCCCGATGCCTCGACTCCTCGTCTTGATGATGCTTCACGACTCCTTAACGACTCATCCCGATGCCTCGACTCCTCGTCTTGACGATGCTTCACGACTCCTTAACGACTCATCCCGATGCCTCGACTCCTCGTCTTGACGATGCTTCACGACTCCTTAACGACTCATCCCGATGCCTCGACTCCTCGTCTTGACGATGCTTCACGACTCCTTAACGACTCATCCCGATGCCTCGACTCCTCGTCTTGACGATGCTTCATGACTCCTTAACGACTCATCCCGATGCCTCGACTCCTCGTCTTGACGATTCTTCACGACTCCTTAACGACTCATCCCGATGCCTCGACTCCTCGTCTTGACGATGCTTCATGACTCCTTAACGACTCATCCCGATGCCTCGACTCCTCGTCTTGACGATGCTTTATGACTCCTTAACGACTCATCCCGATGCCTCGACTCCTCGTCTTGACGATGCTTCATGACTCCTTAACGACTCATCCCGATGTCTCGACTCCTCGTCTTGACGATGCTTCATGACTCCTTAACGACTCATCCCGATGCCTCGACTCCTCGTCTTGACGATGCTTCATGACTCCTTAACGACTCATCCCGATGCCTCGACTCCTCGTCTGCTTCATGACTCCTTAACGACTCATCCCGATGCCTCGACTCCTCGTCTTGACGATGCTTCATGACTCCTTAACGACTCATCCCGATGCCTCGACTCCTCGTCTGCTTCATGACTCCTTAACGACTCATCCCGATGCCTCGACTCCTCGTCTTGACGATGCTTCATGACTCCTTAACGACTCATCCCGATGCCTCGACTCCTCGTCTTGACGATGCTTCATGACTCCTTAACGACTCATCCCGATGCCTCGACTCCTCGTCTTGACGATGCTTCACGACTCCTTAACGACTCATCCCGATGCCTCGACTCCTCGTCTTGACGATGCTTCATGACTCCTTAACGACTCATCCCGATGCCTCGACTCCTCGTCTTGACGATGCTTCACGACTCCTTAACGACTCATCCCGATGCCTCGACTCCTCGTCTTGACGATGCTTCATGACTCCTTAACGACTCATCCCGATGCCTCGACTCCTCGTCTTGACGATGCTTTATGACTCCTTAACGACTCATCCCGATGCCTCGACTCCTCGTCTTGACGATGCTTCATGACTCCTTAACGACTCATCCCGATGTCTCGACTCCTCGTCTTGACGATGCTTCATGACTCCTTAACGACTCATCCCGATGCCTCGACTCCTCGTCTTGACGATGCTTCATGACTCCTTAACGACTCATCCCGATGCCTCGACTCCTCGTCTGCTTCATGACTCCTTAACGACTCATCCCGATGCCTCGACTCCTCGTCTTGACGATGCTTCATGACTCCTTAACGACTCATCCCGATGCCTCGACTCCTCGTCTGCTTCATGACTCCTTAACGACTCATCCCGATGCCTCGACTCCTCGTCTTGACGATGCTTCATGACTCCTTAACGACTCATCCCGATGCCTCGACTCCTCGTCTTGACGATGCTTCATGACTCCTTAACGACTCATCCCGATGCCTCGACTCCTCGTCTTGACGATGCTTCATGACTCCTTAACGACTCATCCCGATGTCTCGACTCCTCGTCTTGACGATGCTTCATGACTCCTTAACGACTCATCCCGATGCCTCGACTCCTCGTCTTGATGATGCTTCACGACTCCTTAACGACTCATCCCGATGCCTCGACTCCTCGTCTTGACGATGCTTCACGACTCCTTAACGACTCATCCCGATGCCTCGACTCCTCGTCTTGACGATGCTTCATGACTCCTTAACGACTCATCCCGATGCCTCGACTCCTCGTCTTGACGATGCTTCATGACTCCTTAACGACTCATCCCGATGCCTCGACTCCTCGTCTTGACGATGCTTCATGACTCCTTAACGACTCATCCCGATGCCTCGACTCCTCGTCTTGACGATGCTTCATGACTCCTTAACGACTCATCCCGATGCCTCGACTCCTCGTCTTGATGACTCGACGACGCCTCACTAGTTCATATTGTTGAATTCAGTTTAATGAAGCTTAATGAAATCCTGACTCCAGATTGGTCGGAGGGCGTAGCAGGAAAACCATGGCGTAAAACAAACTTCTACTCAGTACCGTTTAAAGATGAACTCATTTCCTCCATTTTGATGCCAAATTTCTGTCTGAAGTATAAAAATTGATAAAACTACGGATGTTTTTTTGAGTTCTCACTCTTTTTTTGTAAAACGCGGGTCTTTTTCTGAACTTTTTTCTGTTTTTTAAACAGTCATTTTTTAAAAAGTAACAGACTTTTTAAAATTTATTTTGACGAGTTTAAAGATTGAATTATTGTGAAGGTTTTAAAGTTAAAAAAGTGTTTTTAGATTCAATTTTTTTTTTTAAATATTCAAGTGTGAAGAGCATCAAATTTTTGAAGAAAATGTTCAAAGTTCACTCGTTTGTGGAAAAAAAAAAAAACACTCAAATTTTACAAAAATCACAATAAAAATGAACAAAAAATCCTAAAAATTGACAAAAAACACTCAAATTTGACAAAAAAAAAAAAAAAAAATCAAATTTGACAAAAAAAAAAAAAAACTACTAAAATTCTACAAAAAAACCCACTAAAATTTTACAAAAAATAAACTTTATTTTACTTTATTTATTTTTAATTCATATTAATTAACATTAATTAAGTTCTAAAAGCTCGTTGTGTTTGTTGCTAACGCCCCAGGACGTTGCCACGGAGACCGAGGAGCCGAGGTCGGTGTGGGATCCGATGCTCTGCAGCGAGGCGGAGGACGGGCAGGCTCCGCTCTCCCTCGACCGGCTGTACCACGCCGCCAAGCCCACCACGCCCAACGACTCCATCATGGTGGCGGTGCACCTGCTGATGCTGGAGACCGGGTTCACTCCACAGGTGAAGCCACGCCCCCCTCCCCACCTCCCCTTCTAGAGAGGAGCGCCCTGGGTGATGCTGGTCATGTTTTCAGGGTGGCGAGGTTTCCTCGGAGATGCCCGCAGGCTGGAGGTGCTCCGGCGTTTACCGCTTCGAATACGTCCACCCGCTTTGTAATGGCAGCACGGCCGCCGTGGTAGCCGTCGCCATGGCGAACCAGCTGGTTATTAACGGTGAGTGGGTTCTGACGGTGGGTTCGACCTCCGTTTGACTTGGCTGTGTTTTTTTTTTTGTGCCCGCAGCCACGTTGAAGGTGGAGCTGAAGCTGGAGTCGGTTCAGAAGCTGCAGCTGCAGGCGAGCAGCTACGTGACCAACAACTGGACAGGTACGGCTGGCACGGCTCCGTGTGGTGGGCAGCGTGGTAACCGTGGTAACGCTGTGCGTTGCAGGACAAAGCGCCGCCGTGGATTTCAGAAACCTGAAGAAGCTGTCGAGGATCTTCAAAGACCAGCTGGCGTACCCGCTGATCGCCGCCGCCCGCGAAGGTCTGAGAAAAGTTAACGTACGACTTTATTTCCGTTCCGTCGTCTTTCGCTTATTCGTGCTCGGGTCGCCGGGGGCAACGACCTTAGATGGCTTCTCTCACCCGGGCTGCATCCTCCATCTCACCCGGAGGACGAGCGGCTCTACTCCAAGCTCCTCCCTCTATCTCAAAGAGAGGCACCTGCCACCCTGCAGAGGAAGGACGGTGCCTAGCGACCAGCCAGAAGTCACCATCCAGCTGGTGACTTCTAAGTGGTCAGCCTACTCTCCGCGGGGCTGAAACCATCCTGATCGTTACCCGCTTTTATCTTGAAAGCAGGCTAACACGTTGAATCCTCGTCTCAGCTCTGCCCACACTCAGGTGGTTGGATTGTTACGTCTTACGTGTGTCTGTCGTACCCGCAGCCATGCTGTTGCCAATGGCGTTCGGCCTGCAGTGCCTCCCCCCGGAGCTCCTCCTCCGGGTCCTCCGGCTGCTGGACGTTCGCTCGCTGCTCCGTCTGTCGGCCGTTAACACCCACTTCCGGGCCGCCGCCGCGGACTCCACGCTGTGGCGCCACCTGTACCAGCGGGACTTTCCTGGTAAGACCTCCTCTCTCTAGCACATTGTTACCCTGGCAACCGCCCGACCTGAAACGGCCATGTTTGAATTTACAGGTCCACAGTCGTCAGAGTCCACAGACACAAACTGGAAGCAGGTGAGAGAGCGGGTTTAATCTGGCATTCTGTCCGTATTGAGCTTCTCGGCAGGCATTCGCTTGGTTTGTTTTTCTTTATTATAGGTTCATGCACGGTTACCATGGTAACCAGGATCTATGTTCCTACCCTCACCATGGTAACCAGGATCTATGTTCCTACCCTCACCATGGTAACCAGGATCTACGTTCTTACCCTCACCATGGTAACCAGGATCTATGTTCCTACCCTCACCATGGTAACCAGGATCTACGTTCTTACCCTCACCATGGTAACCAGGATCTACGTTCTTACCCTCACCATGGTAATCAGGATCTACGTTCCTACCCTCACCATGGTAACCAGGATCTACGTTCCTACCCTCACCATGGTAACCAGGATCTATGTTCCTACCCTCACCGTGGTAACGTGGATCTATGTTCCTACCCTCACCATGGTAACCAGGATCTACGTTCCTACCCTCACCATGGTAACCAGGATCTATGTTCCTACCCTCACCATGGTAACCAGGATCTACGTTCTTACCCTCACCATGGTAACCAGGATCTACGTTCTTACCCTCACCATGGTAACCAGGATCTACGTTCCTACCCTCACCATGGTAACCAGGATCTACGTTCCTACCCTTACCATGGTAACCAGGATCTACGTTCCTACCCTTACCATGGTAACCAGGATCTACGTTCCTACCCTCACCATGGTAACCAGGATCTACGTTCCTACCCTTACCATGGTAACCAGGATCTACGTTCCTACCCTTACCATGGTAACCAGGATCTACGTTCCTACCCTCACCATGGTAACCAGGATCTACGTTCCTATCCTCACCATGGTAACCAGGATCTACAATCCTACCCTCACCATGGTAACCAGGATCTATGTTCCTACCCTCACCATGGTAACCAGGATCTACGTTCCTACCCTCACCATGGTAACCAGGATCTACGTTCATACCCTCACCATGGTAACCAGGATCTACGTTCCTACCCTCACCATGGTAACCAGGATCTACGTTCCTACCCTCACCATGGTAACCAGGATCTACGTTCCTACCCTCACCATGGTAACCAGGATCTACGTTCCTACCCTCACCATGGTAACCAGGATCTACGTTCCTACCCTCACCATGGTAACCAGGATCTACGTTCCTACCCTCACCATGGTAACCAGGATCTACGTTCCTACCCTCACCATGGTAACCAGGATCTACGTTCATACCCTCACCATGGTAACCAGGATCTACGTTCATACCCTCACCATGGTAACCAGGATCTACGTTCCTACCCTCACCATGGTAACCAGGATCTACGTTCCTACCCTCACCATGGTAACCAGGATCTACGTTCATACCCTCACCATGGTAACCACTGGTAGGAAGCCTGGGTTTTCGTCTGAGGCTGTTGCCCCTGGCGACCAGGCCTGGATACGCGGAAGACAACGGATTGAAACCAGTTTGTGTCACTCTGCCAACCTTTAACCCCTCGCCCTCCCTCCACAGATGTACATGATGGCGTTGCGGAGCAGAAACAACCTGCTGCAGATCCTTCGCCAACCTATCTTACCGATGTTCCCTTACAACACTATGCCGCCACGCCCTTTATTCCCGCCGTCTCCCCCGGGCATCATCGGGGGGGAGTACGACGAGAGAGGCGCTTTCCCCCACCAGCTGTTCCGACCGCGCCACCCTGCCACCTCCAGGGGTCAAAGGTCGAGCCGAGCCTCGGACATCCGCCGGGGTTTCATCTGAAGGCGGAGTCAGAAAATTAAAGGTGTTTAAAGTCCTTTTAGCGTTTCAGAGTTTTTTAATGGATGTGTTTCTGATTGGTCGCCACGGTGATCATTTAAAAAAAAAAAAAAAAAGAAGAATAAAAATGTTAAAAACCACCAAAAGAATAATAATTTCTGGTGTTGTTTTGTAATAAAAATGAAGTCATTTGTTTTCAAACAAAAGGGTGTCTTTCTGAATTAAAGAAAAGGGGCGGAGTTAAAGTGATAGCGGACTTCCGGTAGAGGCGGAGTTAGACTTCCTATAGGGGCGGAGTTAATTAAATATTATAAACTTTTTTAAATCCACTTGAAAACATCTAAACATAAATATATATTTGACTTTGTTTTAAAAACTTAACGTTTTTAATTTAACTTTTTTTAAATTACTTTTTTTATACTTTTAAAAATTATTTTTAAAACTCGTTTTAATAACTTTAATCTAAATTTAAAAAAATACTAAAATTAATAATTAATAATATCTTATTAAAAATGACTGTTTTTAATATTACGTTTTTAAGGTTTTTTTTACACTAAAACTTTAAAAAAAAATTTACAGTTTATTATTTTAAAGAAATAATTTAGTTTCTTTTAAATTAGTTTATTTTTTAAATAACTTTGAAGGTTTGTTTACTTTTTAAAATTACTTTTTTTAATATAAATTTAACTTCTTTAATAAAAAAGATTAAAGTATCATGTTTGTTTTTATTAGAGTTTTTTTTTTTTAATAAAACAATTATATTAAAGTAATTTGAATGGGTTTTTAAACTAAAAGATGACGTAATTGTGAAGAAGCATAGAATCTTGCGCATGCGCCTCCCAGTGAATCTATGAGGTAATACAGACCTCAGCGCATGCGCCTGTGGATGACAGCGCCTGTCTCTTTAAGGCGTGATGTTGTTCCAGGAAGGAAACATGGCTGCTCTTCCTGGACTGAGGGAGCAGCAGGTGGAGCAGCAGGATGAGGACAGGTCTCTGCAGGACATGCTGAAGGACATCACGGAGGAAAGAAGCCGCCTGGGGGGGAGGCAAGAGATCAGCGGACTGGGTGAGAGACACACACACATCACCTGGAGGAGGGGAGGGACTCACACACACCCTGCATGGAGAAAAGGAGCCGCCTCGGGGGCCGGGAGGGGATCAGCTGTCTGGGTCACACACATAAACATCACCTGCATGGGGGAAGGAGTGCGGGGTTGGACACACTCACAGCCCACATAGGACACACACACACATACATGCAGTAAAACTGTTTCAGTTTCAATTTTTACCTATAATGTCATCCCCGTTGCTATCAGGGAAGCACATCACCATGGTAATGGTGCTACCTAATCTATGTTCCTACCCTCACCATGGTAACCAGGATCTACGTTCCTACCCTCACCATGGTAACCAGGATCTATGTTCCTACCCTCACCATGGTAACCAGGATCTACGTTCCTACCCTCACCATGGTAACCAGGATCTACGTTCCTACCCTCACCATGGTAACCAGGATCTATGTTCCTACCCTCACCATGGTAATCAGGATCTACGTTCCTACCCTCACCATGATAACCAGGATCTATGTTCCTACCATCACCATGGTAACCAGAATCTACGTTCCTACCCTCACCATGGTAACCAGGATCTACGTTCCTACCCTCACCGTGGTTACCAGGATCTACGTTCCTACCCTCACCATGGTGAAGAACCAGGAGGAGAACCAGAGGCAGACCCTGAACCTGCTGGAGAGACTATGTCTCACAGCTGGACAGGGAACACCTCCGGATCCTTCCGGGTGAATTGAAGGATGTTGTCATGGCGAGGAAAGACTGGGTTCCCGTCCGTTGCTGTTTCCCCCGTCGACCCACCCTCTGGATCAGTAGAAGACGACGGAACAGAAGTAAAAATGGGAAGATTGCAAACAACAAGGGCGAACCACAGAATGGGCGGGGTTTGGTTGTGTCACGAGGATGTGCAGAAGCCCCGAGCCTCTCGACGAGGCATTAACACTCGACCAAACACTGGCTAACTTGTACCTGGTGCTGGTCATGGTGTTCATTCCTCCGTGTCCGGCTTGTGCTGCGTGGTGGCGACACATCTTTAGAAGGGTTTGTTAGAGGTTACCATGGTAACCCAGCAGCCGCTCTTCCCCCTCTAACAGATCAATAAAGTATTCCTTGTACTGTATATCAAGCCTCAGTGATAACTGTTTCTATGGTAACGCTTGTTCCTCAGGCTGTTTTAAGGACGACCGGATCGTTTTCTGGACGTGGATGTTCTCCACGTACTTCATGGAGAAGTGGACGCCTCGTCAGGACGACATGTTGTTCTACGTCCGCAGGAAGCCCGCCTACAGCGCCCCCTACGACAGCCCCGGAAAAAAGGTTCCATTCAACGACTCTCTGTTGATGATCGTCCACTGGTGTTACCGTGGCAACTTGTCCATTCACACTGTGGTTCTGGTTCCAGGTGGAGGTGGAGGTCTACAGGAGGGACTCCAAGAAGCTGCCGGGCCTCGGAGACCCCGACATCGACTGGGAGGAGAGCGTCTACCTGAACCTCATCCTGCAGAAGGTAAACAAAGACTAAGCGAAGTCAGAGACGTGGGGAAAAGATGACACCATGTGGACAGAAGAAGAAGTGAACCGAGGACAGTGAAACAAAGCAGTTTCAGAGGTGTGGTTAAGTTTAGGATCTACGTTCCTACCTTCACCATGGTAACCAGGATCTACGTTCCTACCCTCACCGTGGTAACCAGGATCTACGTTCCTACCCTCACCATGGTAACCAGGATCTACATTCCTACCCTCACCATGGTAACCAGGATCTACGTTCCTACCCTCACCATGGTAACCAGGATCTACGTTCCTACCCTCACCATGGTAACCAGGATCTACGTTCCTACCCTCACCATGGTAACCAGGATCTACGTTCCAACCCTCACCATGGTAACCAGGATCTACGTTCCTACCCTCACCATGATAACCAGGATCTATGTTCCTACCCTCACCATGGTAACCAGAATCTACGTTCCTACCCTCTCCATGGTAACCAGGATCTACGTTCCTACCCTCACCATGGTAACCAGGATCTAAGTTCCTACCCTCACCATGGTAACCAGGATCTACGTTCCTACCCTCACCATGGTAACCAGGATCTACGTTCCTACCCTCACCATGGTAACCAGGATCTACGTTCCTACCCTCACCATGGTAACCAGGATCTACGTTCCTACCCTCACCATGGTAACCAGGATCTACGTTCCTACCCTCACCATGGTAACTAACTCTGCCATCCGTGAGGAGCTCCGAGTAGAACCGTTGCTCCTCCGGGTCGAGAGAAGCCAGATGGGGTGGTTCGGGCATCTGTTTAGGATGCCTCCCTCTCTGGTGAGGTGTTCCGTCCCACCAGGAGGAGACCCAGAGGCAGACCCTAGACATGCTGGAGAGACTATGTCTCACAGCTGGACAGGGAACACCTCAGGATCCTCCTGGGTGAGATGGAGGATGCAGCAGGGGTGAGAGAAGCCTGGGTTTCCCGTCTGAGGCTGATGCCCCTCTTCTATTAATTCCAATAGAAGTTAGCATCATGCCAGGTCGCAGATCATCTGGAAGGCAGGGGAGGGGAATGACGTGTTCTGAGCATGTGCAGAAGCACAAAGTGGCTGAACTCGATAGAACACCCCGGTAACTCGGCCCCGGATAAACGGAAGACGATGGAACAGAACGAACGATGTTTGAATTTAACAAAACAAAATGTCACCTTTTTGTGAGACTGAAACACGCTGTGGAGGCGGTGCAGTGGTTACCACGGTGACTCGAACCCGCAAGAAGGTCAGGTTTGAGTCCCGGAGTGGAGACGAGGTTTAAAACACAAGTTTTCCTGTGTGTAGTTTGCATGTTCTCCCCTTGAATGAGTGGGTTTTTCTAGTTTCCTCCAAAAACATACATGTTAGGTTTATTGGTTGCTGGGAATGTGTGTGTGTAGCCCTGTAACAGACTGGCGACCTGTTGGAGGTGTACCCTGCTTCTCACCCGAAGCCAGCCGTGAACGGCTCCTACACCCCTGTCAACTCATTAAAGCAATGCCCGTCTTTAAGTCGTTAATCCCAGACTCGTTTTTATTCCAGCTGGACTACGTGGTCACCTGTGCCGTCTGCACGCGCTCAGACGCCGGCGACATCCACATCCACAAGAAGAAATGCCAGGTAGGCGGGCGGTTACCATGACGATGGTCACATAGCAACGTGTAGAAACGCTGACTGGTACCTTCCTCCAACAGGAAGTGTTCGCCTCGCCCAGTAAACACGCCATGGACAGCAAAGGGGAGGAGTCAAAGATGAGCTACCCCAACATTTTCTTCATGATCGACAACTTCGAGGAGGTAAAGGCGCCAGTGGGTAGACTGTACCACCTAGAGGAGAGACCTGGGTAGACTGTACCACCTAGAGGAGAGACCTGGGTAGACTGTACCACCTAGAGGAGAGACCTGGGTAGACTGTACCACCTAGAGGAGAGACCTGGGTAGACTGTACCACCTAGAGGAGAGACCTGGGTAGACTGTACCACCTAGAGGAGAGACCTGGGTAGACTGTACCACCTAGAGGAGAGACCTGGGTAGACTGTACCACCTAGTGGAGAGACCTGGGTAGACTGTACCACCTAGAGGAGAGACCTGGGTAGACTGTACCACCTAGAGGAGAGACCTGGGTAGACTGTACCACCTAGAGGAGAGACCTGGGTAGACTGTACCACCTAGAGGAGAGACCTGGGTAGACTGTACCACCTAGAGGAGAGACCTGGGTAGACTGTACCACCTAGAGGAGAGTCCTGGGTAGACTGTACCACCTAGAGGAGAGACCCGGGTAGACTGTACCACCTAGAGGAGAGACCCGGGTAGACTGTACCACCTAGAGGAGAGACCTGGGTAGACTGTACCACCTAGAGGAGAGACCTGGGTAGACTGTACCACCTAGAGGAGAGACCTGGGTAGACTGTACCACCTAGAGGGGAGACCTGGGTAGACTGTACCACCTAGAAGAGAGACCTGGGTAGACTGTACCACCTAGAAGAGAGACCTGGGTAGACTGTACCACCTACAGGAGAGACCTGGGTAGACTGTACCACCTACAGGAGAGACCTGGGTAGACTGTACCACCTAGAGGAGAGACCTGGGTAGACTGTACCACCTATAAGAGAGACCTGGGTAGACTGTACCACCTAGAGGAGAGACCTGGGTAGACTGTACCACGTAGAGGAGAGACCCGGGTAGACTGTACCACCTAGAAGAGAGACCCGGGTAGACTGTACCACCTAGAAGAGAGACCTGGGTAGACTGTACTACCTAGAGAAGAGACCTGGGTAGTCTGTACTACCTAGAGAAGAGACCTGGGTAGACTGTACCACTTATAAGAGAGACCTGGGTAGACTGTACCACCTAGAGGAGAGACCTGGGTAGACTGTACCACCTAGAGGAGAGACCCGGGTAGACTGTACCATCTAGAAGAGAGACCCGGGTAGACTGTACCACCTAGAAGAGAGACCTGGGTAGACTGTACCACCTACAGGAGAGACCTGGGTAGACTGTACCACCTACAGGAGAGACCTGGGTAGACTGTACCACCTAGAGGAGAGACCTGGGTAGACTGTACCACCTAGAAGAGAGACCTGGGTAGACTGTACTACCTAGAGAAGAGACCTGGGTAGTCTGTACTACCTAGAGAAGAGACCTGGGTAGTCTGTACCACTTAGAGGAGAGACCTGGGTAGACTGTACCACCTAGAGGAGAGACCTGGGTAGACTGTACCACCTAGAAGAGAGACCTGGGTAGACTGTACTACCTAGAGAAGAGACCTGGGTAGTCTGTACTACCTAGAGAAGAGACCTGGGTAGTCTGTACCACTTAGAGGAGAGACCTGGGTAGACTGTACCACCTAGAAGAGAGACCTGGGTAGACTGTACTACCTAGAGAAGAGACCTGGGTAGACTGTACTACCTAGAGAAGAGACCTGGGTAGTCTGTACTACCTAGAGAAGAGACCTGGGTAGTCTGTACCACCTAGAGAAGAGACCTGGGTAGACTGTACCACCTAGAGGAGAGTCCTGGGTAGACTTTACCACCTTTGAGAAGAGACCTGGGTAGTCTGTACCACTTAGAGGAGAGACCTGGGTAGACTGTACCACCTAGAAGAGAGACCTGGGTAGACTGTACCACTTAGAGGAGAGACCTGGGTAGACTGTACCACCTAGAAGAGAGACCTGGGTAGACTGTACCACCTAGAGGAGAGACCTGGGTAGACTGTACCACCTAGAGGAGAGACCTGGGTAGACTGTACCACCTAGAGGAGAGACCTGGGTAGACTGTACCACCTAGAGGAGAGACCTGGGTAGACTGTACCACCTAGAGAAGAGACCTGGGTAGACTGTACCACAGCAGGTGACGGTAAAGGACGGCAGGTGGCAGTAGAGGGCAGCATAAAAGGTCCTAGGTACTGAATGAGGTATCGCCCTCTGCAGGTATTCCGGGACATGACGGTTGGCGAAGGTGAGATGGTCTGCGTAGAACTGGTGGCGAGCGATAAAAGCAACACCTTCCAGGGCGTCATCTTCCAGGGGTCCATCCGCTACGAGGCGCTCAAGAAGGTCTACGACAACCGGGTGAGTTACCACGCTCCGAACCGCAGCAGGTCGCCATGACAACCTGCTCCGACATGGTGGGAGTAAGTAGAGGTTGGGTGTCGTCTACCCTCACCGTGGTAACCAGGATCTAGGTTCCTACCCTCACCGTGGTAACCAGGATCTACGTTCCTACCCTCACCATGGTAACCAGGATCTACGTTCCTACCCTCACCATGGTAACCAGGATCTACGTTCCTACCCTCACCATTGTAACCAGGATCTACGTTCCTACCCTCACCGTGGTAACCAGGATCTAGGTTCCTACCCTCACCGTGGTAACCAGGATCTACGTTCCTACCCTCACCATGGTAACCAGGATCTACGTTCCTACCCTCACCGTGGTAACCAGGATCTACATTCCTACCCTCACCGTGGTAACCAGGATCTACATTCCTACCCTCACCATGGTAACCAGGATCTATGTTCCTACCCTCACCATGGTAACCAGGATCTACGTTCCTACCCTCACCATGGTAATCAGGATCTACGTTCCTACCCTCACCATGGTAACCAGGATCTACGTTCCTACCCTCACCATGGTAACCAGGATCTACGTTCCTACCCTCACCATAGTAACCAGGATCTACGTTCCTACCCTCACCATGGTAACCAGCTGTGGGTGGTGACTGAAAGAATGAGATGCGGGTACAAGCGGACGAAATGAGCTTCCTCCGCAGGGTGGCTGGGCTCTCACTCAGCTCGGTGTCGAGCCGCTCCTCCTCCAGGTCAAGAGGAGCCAGATGGGATAATTCAGATGCCCCCCGAACGCCTCGCAGGTGAGGTGTTTTGGGCACGTCCCACCGGGAAGAGACCAAGGGGCAGACCCCGGACCTGCTGGAGAGACTATGTCTCACAGCTGGCGAGGGAACGACTTGGGATCCTTCCAGGTGAGCTAGAGGATGCAGCCGGGGTGAGAGAGGCCTGGGCTGCCCGTTTGAGGCTGTTCCCCCCGCGATCCGACCCCGGAACAAGCGGAAGATGACAGAACATAACAGAGTTTAAAAGGAAGGTTTGTTTCTGACCCGTCTGCGTTTCTTCGGTTCCAGGTGAGCGTGGCCGCTAAGATGGCACAGAGGATGTCGTTCGGTTTCTACAAATACAACAACATGGAGTTCGTTAGGATGAAAGGGCCGCAGGGCAAAGGTCACGCTGAGATGGCAGTGAGCCGCGTGCCGACGGGCGACACCTCACCCTGCAACACGGAGGAGGACCAGGTGTCGCCCATCCACGAGAGGGTGAGGAACAAACACCACTCTTCAGACCGATCCGGAATGATGCCCAGGTTATTACTTCCTGTTACCCCTAGGTGACGTCCTTCAGCACCCCTCCCACCCCAGAGAGGAACCGCCCCTCCTTCTTCTCGCCGTCTCTCCGAAGAAAAATCCCCCGGAACCGGAACGCGGAGATGAAGAAGTCGCACTCTGCCAACGACAGCGAGGAATTCTTTAGAGAGGAAGACGACGAAGGTGAGGAACCAGGACGTGGAATCCATCTTTGTTTATTACCGTATTTTCACGACCATAGGGCGCACCGTATTAAACAGCAGTCCAAATTTTGCGTGCTCTGTATTTAACACACACATAAGGCACACCTGATGATAGGACGTGGGTTTTATATACATATCCTCTACTACGTAAGTCCGCCTTACAACAACACACACACATACACATAGACGCGCATACGCACACACACGTGCGTATTTAAAAACAGATCGGGAGTAAAACTGAGTTTGGTTGTCTTTATTTAAATATTATTTACAGTCTTCATAAAGTCATTTATTAAATCCATCCAAGTCCTCATCCTCTGGTTCAGAATCTAACAGCTGCTCTAAATCCAACCTCGCAGGTTCACTTTCCTCGCTGTCAGAGTCACTTTCTGAACCGTGCAGCTCCTCGGAAATGATGCCCGCTTTTGGGAAAGCTCGGACAACAGTGCCAGCAGACACGTTAGCCCGAGCATCTACAATCCACTGGCAAACTGTGGCGTAACTCGCCCGGCGCAGCTGATCGCCATCAGTTTAAACTGAGCTTCATAAGCGTGTCTCTTTTTCATTTTCAGTGTTTTTAAAACAGCAATGTTCTGCATAAAGAACACACCTGTTCTTTTAGACATAATCCACACACACACTTCACCCTTTAACATTCTCATGTTTTCACCAGCCTGATGGTTCTCTAATACGTCCACCAATCAGATAGGGCGCACCGCTCATTTTGAAGAAAATTTGAGACTTTTAGGTGCCCCTTATGGCCGTGAAATTACGGTAATAAATGTTTAACCCCGCCCCTTTTTCAGACCTCCACGCCGCCACCAACCTCCGCTCCAGATCGCTGTCCGGCACCGGGCGCTCGCTGGTCGGATCGTGGTTGAAGCTGAACCGGACTGAGGATTACTTCCTGTTATACTCACACCTGACCTACGTCACGCTACCGCTGCACCGCATCACCGCCGGTCAGTCACACGCCAAGCTTGTTACGCCAGGGTTCTGGGGTGAGAGATGGTCAGGGTTCTACCAGTGGTGGGAGCAACGGGGTGTGAGGTGGGGTTTCATCTGGGCATGAGCTCAGTGGGAATCAAACCTGGTTGTGCTACCAGCGTTCCGTTCCATCGTCTTCTGCTTATCTGGGGCACGGGTTGCCGGGGGTAACACCCTCAGACGGGAAGCCCCGCCTTCTCTGACCCCGGGGGCATCCCCCACCTCACCCAGGAGGATGCCAAGTCATTCCTCGGGTCAGAATAATTATTTTCTGTGTCGTTTCAAACTTTGGGAAGTTTTTTCCGACTTCATGTTTAAAATAAAACGAAGGCTGCATGGTGGCCTCACAGCAAGAAGGTCAGGGGCTCGAGTCGCAGGTGGGGACGAGGTTTGGAACACTGTCCTTTCTGTGTGTTGTTTGCATGTTCTCTCCGGTTTTCTCCCACCCTCCAAAAACACACATTAGGTTGATTGCCCTTAGGAATGAGTGAGTGTGTGTGTGGCCATCGACGGAATGGTGACCTGTTCAGGGTGTACCCTGCCACTTGCCCTGAATCAGTCAGGCTGGGCTCCTGCACCCCCCACGACCCCGATCCATGTCGGAGACTCCCTCTCCAACATGGAGACTCCCCTCTCCAACATGAAGAAGCCCTCTCCAACATGAAGAAGCCCTCTCCAACATGAAGAAGCCCTCTCCAACATGGAGACTCCCCTCTCCAACATGAAGAAGCCCTCTCCAACATGGAGATTCCCCTCTCCAACATGAAGAAGCCCTCTCCAACATGAAGAAGCCCTCTCCAACATGGAGACTTCCTCTCCAACATGAAGAAGCCCTCTCCAACATGAAGAAGCCCTCTCCAACATGGAGACTCCCCTCTCCAACATGAAGAAGCCCTCTCCAACATGAAGAAGCCCTCTCCAACATGAAGAAGCCCTCTCCAACATGGAGACTCCCCTCTCCAACATGAAGAAGCCCTCTCCAACATGGAGACTCCCCTCTCCAACATGAAGAAGCCCTCTCCAACATGGAGACCCCCCTCTCCAACATGGAGACTCCCCTCTCCAACATGGAGACCCCCCTCTCCAACATGGAGACTCCCCTCTCCAACATGGAGACCCCCCTCTCTAAGTTGAACTGAATTTTGTCTCAGAATAACTGAACGAATCGGCAGCCATTTTGAACCCCCATGTTTTTTTTTCGGCAGACATCTTGGAGGTGAGGCAGAAGCCCATCCTGATGACGTAACGCGGCCGGCGCCGTCACGGCGGAATCACGACCAAGTGCCTCCCACACCGGGCCACCGAGGCGTCGGCATGGAGACGCAGACCAACCAGCCATCCGAGAAGTGCCTCGTCTTCTGACCCTGGTCGTCTCCGTGGAAACGAGCTTGGTGGAGGCGGAGCCAGGACGGAAAAGGGAAGAATGTTTTTCTCTGTAAATATTTTTTGCTGCTTTGTTTCACTTTTTCTACACTTTTATAAAAACAATCCGCAAAAAAACAAACAAACAAAAAAACATTTTACATCTTTTTTTTCTGGAACCTGTTTGGACGCCATTTTGATTTCAGAAACCAAGGAAGAAGAAACTGAGTCTCATTAATAATAATCTTAATTTAATCCCTCGTTACTCGCTGCATTGCACCGCAACAAGTTGCCATGACGGCATGACCTCATCTGGAATCAAACCGGTGCTCTACCAAAGGCCACGCCCCCTTTATGTCTGATCAGAACAAGGAAAACCAACGAAGAAGAAACCCAGGCTGGACGACGTCTCCGAATATGACCGCCGTTCTGATTCGTTGAGATCGACCAGTCGCTTCTGCACATGCTCATGATGTCATCCCTGTTTAAGATGGAGGTCAATGAACGGATCGGTGCAGCGTCTGGAGTAATTAGGACACTGCACTGATCGGTCGAGGTGAAAGAGACAGGGGCAAAGTTTGATCCCGTCATGAGCATGTGCAGAAGTGACCGCTCGCTGATCTCGACAGAACCCAGAATGATCCTGAGGTGTACAGTGCCCAGCTGTGAGACATAGTCTCTGCAGCAGGTCTGAATCTTGGTCTCCTCCTGGTGGGACGGAAGACCTCACCAGTGAGGCAGGCATCCCAACCAGATGCCCGAACCACCCCATCTGGAGGAGCTACGGCTCTACTCTGAACTCCTCCCCTCTCTGAGAGAGACCCCGCCCACCTTGCAGGACCAGGAAGTAGTTAGTGCTGCTAGTAAACATTACCATGTGCTTTTAAAGCATGTTGAACAAATAAAAACGTAGATCCTGGTTACCATGGTGAGGGTAGGAACATAGATCCTGGTTACCATGGTGAGGGTAGGAACGTAGATCCTGGTTACCATGGTGAGGGTAGGAACATAGATCCTGGTTACCACGGTGAGGGTAGGAACATAGATCCCGGTTACCACGGTGAGGGTAGGAACATAGATCCTGGTTACCATGGTGAGGGTAGGAACATAGATCCTGGTTACCACGGTGAGGGTAGGAACATAGATCCCGGTTACCACGGTGAGGGTAGGAACATAGATCCCGGTTACCACGGTGAGGGTAGGAACATAGATCCTGGTTACCATGGTGAGGGTAGGAACGTAGATCCTGGTTACCATGGTGAGAGTAGGAACGTAGATCCTGGTTACCACGGTGAGGGTAGGAACGTAGATCCTGGTTACCATGGTGAGAGTAGGGATGTAGATCCCGGTTACCATGGTACTTGACCTGCAGGGGCATTCCACTCTGATTCTCATCCCAGCCGCTTCACACTTGATCCAGTGAGAGTTGGCGATCATGTCGACTCACTGGAATCTTTTACCAGCAGTCCAAGCTCCGGTGCCCTGTCGAGAGGCTCAGTGCTTCTGAGCATGCCCAGAACTCATAAACCACTCCCCCATCCCACACAGCTTCACTCTGTCACAGATCTCGACCAATCACAACTCACCAGTCATTCAGATACCAGGTTAATTAAACCCACCGGGGGCTGAGCTAAACCCTGTTTTCCCTCCATGTTGTTGTTTATGTGTAAACGCCACTGCTGGTCACATGTCACTATTTTAGCCAATAAACTATTTACACACTAAATATCAGGTGTGATGTTTGAAAGAAACCAGGATGAGAGGCCGTGTTGATTGGTAGAGACGAGGAGGGTCTGATTGGTCGATCGGGCTGTTTACAAGTCGACCGACGGGTGTCGACCACGGTGTCCTGAAAGGTCCTCACAGCGTTATTGGTGGTCCTAACGGCGTACCGGGAGGTCCTCACAAAGTCCTGAAAGGTCCTTGCAGCGTCATTGGAGGTCCTAACGGTGTCCTGAAAGGCATTCTTAAGGTTTTTGTGTGTTCTATTTTCACCTGATCGTGGTTATGTGTGTGTGTGTGTGAGAGAGAGAGTACATCGTCAGAAGGATGCTGGATTTGGAACCACCAGGAAAGAGGACTAGAGGAAGACCAAAGAGGAGGTTCATGGATACAGTGAAGGAAGACATGAAGATAGTTGGTGTGACTGAAGAGGATGCAGGAGATAGGGTTAGATGAGGCCCCCCGTGGAGGGAAACCAAGGGAAGGTGTTTACACCCTGAGTTTCTCCTCCTTCGTTACCACGGAAACAACAAGAAATGAGCACACTGCTATCTGTGAGTAAACAGGAAGTGATGTTTGTTTTTATTCTTCGTGTTTACGTTTCAGTCCAATAAATAGTTTCCTCGCTCGCTTTAATTTGTAAAACCAAATCCTTAGTTCATCAGGCGGGTCACTGGGAATGTGGGATGGGGCGGAGCTCAGCCACGCCGTTCCTCCAGGGTTTTGTGCAGCTCGTCGGCGTCCTCGGCCGTTTTGACCCGGATGAGGAGGGGCACCGGGCCGCTGGGGTTCTTGTCGTCTACGGGGGGGTTCGGGACGCACACCACCATCACGTTGTTCTTACCCACTCGAGAGCAAGGCATGGAGGACGACAGGAAGATGTTCAGCAGGATGTTTCCTGAGGAGGACAGGAAGGACTTTCAAAACAAAAGCTGAAAACTAATGTCGACACAGTTAGCGGGTCAGACGTCAGCCAATCAGTAATCAGAGATGATGTCACTTTGACATCATCACTGTCTGAAGTTAAACATGGAGGTCGATGGAGACCATCCCTGAGATTCCCTTTAACCTTTCAGAGGGCGGCCATACTTGTAGTTTTAGAAAAGAAACAATTATTTGGTTTCCTGTTTGTGCCCTTTCAGAGTAAAACAGTACGTGAAAAAACGCATCCGTTTTAAAGGATTAATAAGAAGCTAAAAATTGCTAAAAAGTAGTTTTTAAACGTTTTAAAACTAATTAAAACTTGGTAATAATTAAAGTTCTAAATTTAACTGGAAAAAGTAGAAAAAATGTTAAAAAACAAGCTAAAAAACATTAAAATAAATACAGAACTCTGTTTTAAATCAGTTAAAAAAAAAATGCTAAAAAATAACAAATGTTTTTTAAAGCAGCAAAAATTTGATGAAATTTGATAAAAAGCAAAAAAAAAAAAAAAAAAAAACATGCTAAAAAGTCTTTAAATATTAATTGAAACTCGTTAAGAAGTAGCGTCAAGCTTAAAAAATGAGCTGAAAAAAAAAAAAAAAATCGGATAAACGTTAAAACACCAGAAAATGAAGCTGAAAAAAACTACAATTTGCTAAAAAGTAAAAAATAATTCACAAAATAACTCGTTAATGTTTATTCTGAGCTTCTGTTGCCATGGTTTCCAGGCAGGAAGTAGGCGCACGCTAGGGTATGGCCAATCAGAATGAGTGATGATGATGATGGAGGTGCGTTGCCGTGGTAACTCACCCAGGTTGGTGTCGGCACGGATTACCATCTGGGTTTTACCCCCATCGGCCTGTTTGAGGTGCAGAGTGCCCACCCCCTTCTCTTTAAACTCCGCCTCCTTCTTGTAGAACAGCTTACACCTGCGAGACACACACACACACACAAATTAGCAGGTAAACATTAGCACCAGATGCTAACGCTAGCATGCTAACACTAAGCTATAAATCTGATCAAACGTAAACAACTCATTACGATTGTTTATTTACAGACTTTTAAGTAGACAGAACGATGGACAGGTAGACGGGCTGGCAGGTAAACAGCCTGTCTACACACAGACACAGACACACACACAAACACACACACACAGACGCGATGAGGTAAACATTAGGCCGGCTGGTAGACGGGCAGGCGGACGGGTCGGCCGGCCGGTAGACGGGCAGGCGGACGGGTCGGCTGGTAGACGGGCAGGCGGACGGGTCGGCCGGCCGGTAGACGGGCAGGCGGACGGGTCGGCTGGTAGACGGGCAGGCGGACGGGTCGGCTGGTAGACGGGCAGGCGGACGGGTCGGCCGGCCGGTAGACGGGCAGGCGGACGGGTCGGCTGGTAGACGGGCAGGCGGACGGGTCGGCCGGCCGGTAGACGGGCAGGCGGACGGGTCGGCCGGCCGGTAGACGGGCAGGCGGACGGGTCGGTCGGCCGGTAGACGGGCAGGCGGACGGGTCGGTCGGCTGGTAGACGGGCAGGCGGACGGGTCGGCCGGTAGACGGGCAGGCGGACGGGTCGGCCGGTAGACGGGCAGGCGGACGGGTCGGCCGGTAGACGGGTAGGCGGACGGGTCGGCCGGCCGGTAGACGGGTAGGCGGACGGGTCGGCTGGTAGACGGGCAGGCGGACGGGCCGGCTGGTAGACGGGTAGGTAGACGGGCTACAGGGTGGCAGACAGGCTGGCAGGTAGAATCTCCAGGTGAGTTCTTACTTTTTGGAGTAGAACGCGTCGTCTTCTTTCACCTCCTTCACTTCAGGTGTGGGCGGCTCCTCCTCCGCTTCCTCCTCTCCGTTTTTCTCAACTGAAAGAATAAAGAATTAAGTACTTTAAGTTGCTGCCCAGGTCGGGATGCCGCCCGGGTCGGAGCGCTGCCCGGGTTGAGACGCTCCAAGTGCCTGGAGCGTAAAAAATTACTACAAAAAATGTTTTAAAAATCTAATATTTTTACAAAAATTCTCAAAAAAAAACACAAAAGCAAAAAGACTAAAATTAAGAATTTAGTAAAAAAATTCTCAAATTTTATTTAAAAAAAAAAAAAAAAAAAAAGCAAATATTGAAAATTTTGAAAAAATTAAAATTACAAAAAAATTTAAATTAGCACAAATTTGTTTATAAATTTTCACTATTTTTGCAAAATTTTACGCAAATTTTAGTAGATTCTTAAAAAAAATTAAAATTGTGTTTAATTTTAGTCATTGGGTCGTTAGTGGGCGGGGCTTGCATGATTTAGTGGGCGGGGCTTACCTGGGCACACCTGGATCCCTGCAAACGTCACAGACGTTTTAGCGACAAGGGCGGATTCCTCCACCTTCTGGCCGAAGTTAAAGGTGGGCTGGGCCGCTGTGACGGTGGGCAGTGCCGATGCGACGGTGGGCAGTGCCGATGCAGAAGCCTCTTCTTCGCTCTTCTGCTCGCCGTACTGGCGCTCGATGCGCGCCAGGTGTTTCTCGTAGTCTTTAAAGATGGGGTTCAGATCGCAGAGCGGGCTGTCGTTCACGTGCTTATTGATCCAATCACGAACAGACATGTTGAGCGCCATCAGCTGACGGATGTACTCTTTCTTGTTACCGGGGGCGGGACCGTTAGAAGTGATGTCAGCAGAGGAGGCGGGGCCGTTGAAGGTCAGAGCTGTCAGGAACCAATCAGAGTGGAGCTTAGATTTCAAATGAAGTGTAATGGTTATTAAAATAATATTTTAAAAAAATAGAAAAAAATTTGAAATCATTAAAAATTTACAAAAATTCTTCAAATAAAAAAAAAAAAGAAAATTTTAAAATTTTGTTCAAAAAAAAAAAAAAAAGTCCTAAATTTTTTTTGTCAGTTTTGCAAAAATCTTAAAGATTTTCTAACGTTTCTCAAATGTTGATGAAAATGTGAAAAAAAATTCACATTTTAAGAATTTGTTTAAAAAAAAATTTTTAAATAAAAAAAACAAACAAACTTTCCATTAAAAAAAAAAAAAGTAAAATTTTTATTAACACAAAAAAAGAACTTTTATTAAATATAATAATGAAAAAAAAAACCCTGCTTTAAAGACTTTTTTTTTTTTTTAGTAAACTCACCTGGAGGAGGGGGCGTGGTGCCCAGCGACGTCGTGGTGCCCAGCGACGTCGTGGTGCCCAGCGACGTCGTGGTGCCCAGCGACGTCGTGGCGCTGCTCCCGTTCGTCAAGTTCCCGAAGCCTTTAAAACCTCCGTTTCCGAACCCAGCGAAAGACGTGTGAGTGAAAGCTGGAGGCGTCGCCGCGGTGACGGAGAATCCTTTAAAGCTCTTAAAGGCTCCGGACGTCTCGCTCTGAAAGGGTCGATAAGAGGGGTGAGGGTGGGAGGGGGGACGCGGGGCGAGAGGAAGGAGGAAAGCAGGTCTCACCTCGGCCCCCGTGTTCCGACGTTTGGCCTTCTTTATCGCCCGACTTTTCAAAACCTCTTCACTCGCTAAAGAGAAAGTTCCAGCCTGGAGGAGGACGAGGAGACACAGGTGAACACCTCTCACACACACACACACACACACACACACACACACACACACACACACACACACACACACACACACACACACACACACACACACACACACACACACACACACACACACACACACACACTCTCACCTCCTCGCCCTCCTCTTCCTGGTCCCAGTTCCTGTCAGTCAGCTCTTTGTCAGCGTTTCTCTTTGCCATGGTAACTGGTTCTGAAAACAAACAAACACTGAGGCATGCTGGGTAATGTAGTTCTAACAGTCTGTGTGATCCTTCGTTCGTCCAGCTGCGATCCATCGTATTAATGTTGTTAAAATGTCTTCAGGACCGTGTGGTTGATCGAGACGTTTCGACTTCCATCGAGAAAACGTCTTCAATCTGATTCTTCATCTGGATGGAAGTTCATTTTGATTCACTTTTTATTTGTATTTATTCTTTAAATATTACGTTTGTTTAAAACACATTGAAATACAAAATAATTTTTTTTATGTTTTTTTTTTTTTAGAATTTTGAAAAAATTTTAACTTTTGGAAAATTTAAAAATAAATTCCTGAACTGTTCATTAAAAAAAAAAAAATCTGTTATTTAGTTAAAATTTTAAATGCTGATTTTTTTTAAGACTTTTTTTTATAGAAAATTTCAAGAATTTTAATAAAAATATTTGGACATTTTTCTTACTTAGATTTTTTTTTTCTTAAAAACTGAAATATTTTTTCAGTTTTTTTTTTTTTTTGTAAATTTCGGTATTTTGTGACTTTTTGCAAAATTAACATAAAAAAAAAAAGACTTTTGTTCGACGTTTATTTTTATCGTCACTTCCTGTTTAGAGATTTTTAACTTCCGGTTCAAACCTGTAGTTTCTTTTCTTCCTGGTTTTTATTATTTTAAACGTTCCTTAAATATGATTCATTTTTATTAAAAATAGATTTAAATGATGTAAACAAAATGGATTTTTTAAATGTTTTTTTGCTGTTGTTTAGCTTTTAGAAACAAACCTCTTTATGTAAACATGCTAACATCTGCTGACCTCATGTGTCCTCCGCGCCGCACTGCGCAGACTCACCTGTTCAGATCTGCAGGTAAAAGACCGTAAAGTTTTTCTTAAACCGTTAAAATGCGTCGGATTCAAACTCGCATCTTCAATCCGCCATTTTGAGAAATGGTCGGCTTCACCAGTTCGCGCCTTGTTCCGCTCATGTGCAGCGACAGGTATTCTGGGTCTTGTAGTTTTTATGGGGATAAAATCCGGAAGTTTAGGTTTATTCAGTAAAACAGTGAAAATGATTCATTTTAACCTTAATTAATTCCTCCTGCGCTGAAACAACCACCATGAGGTTTGTAGTTTTTATAAAACTACATGAGTTAGGATGTTAGGCTTTTTCACATCATGGCATCATGGAGGGTACTTAAAGGAAAAAACACAAGATATTTTTATTTAGTTAGTTTAAGGCTGAAAGTGCACATTTCTATTTTGTATTCCTGTAAATTGTAAAGACAGAATTAGATTGTTTTAATGGAGTGAATTATTTATGTGGAGAAAACACAGGTAAAGGTTTGAGTCTGCTGGAGCCTCTTGGAACTTACATCTTGTAGGTAGGAATGATATTTATGTGATATGACCCATCCAAAGCTCTCGATTTACAAGTTGATCTACGTTCCTACCCTCACCATGAAAACCAGGATCTACGTTCCTACCCTCACCATGGTAACCAGGATCTACATTCCTACCCTCACCATGGTAGGGTGTATCCATCCCATGTGTCTCCACCCATCCTTGGGTGGAGACGGTGGCCGCGTGGTTAGCGCGTTCGCCTGCGGACCGGAAGGTCGCGGGTTCGCGTCCCATGGAGAGCACGTCTAGGGTCCTTGGAGAAGACACCTAGCCCCCACTTCTCCCACCATTGGCGCCGTTGAAGGGCAGCCTGCTGCGGTGTAAGGAGTGCAGCAAACAAATTTCCCCGGTGAGGGATGAATAGAGTAATTCAAAATACAAAATACAAAAAAAAAAATACCCTCACCATGGTAACCAGGATCTAGGTTCCTACCCTCACCATGGTAACCAGGATCTACATTTCTACCCTCACCATGGTAACCAGGATCTAGGTTCCTACCCTCACCATGGTAACCAGGATCTACATTCCTACCCTCACCATGGTAACCAGGATCTACATTCCTACCCTCACCATGGTAACCAGGATCTAGGTTCCTACCCTCACCATGGTAACCAGGATCTACGTTCCTACCCTCACCATGGTAATCAGGATCTAGGTTCCTACCCTCACCATGGTAACCAGGATCTACATTCCTACCCTCACCATGGTAACCAGGATCTACATTCCTACCCTCACCATGGTAACCAGGATCTACTTTCCTACCCTCACCATGGTAACCAGGATCTACTTTCCTACCCTCACCATGGTAACCAGAATCTACTTTCCTACCCTCACCATGGTAACCAGGATCTATGTTCATACCCTCACCATGGTAACCAGGATCTATGTTCCTACCCTCACCATGGTAACCAGGATCTAGGTTCCTACCCTCACAATGGTAACCAGGATCTAGGTTCCTACCCTCACCATGGTAACCAGGATCTACGTTCCTACCCTCACCATGGTAACCAGGATCTAGGTTCCTACCCTCACCGTGGTAACCAGGATCTAGGTTCCTACCCTCACCGTGGTAACCAGGATCTACGTTCCAACCCTCACCGTGGTAACCAGGATCTACGTTCCTACCCTCACCATGGTAACCAGGATCTATGTTCATACCCTCACCATGGTAACCAAGATCTACGTTCCTACCCTCACCGTGGTAACCAGGATCTACGTTCCAAC